>OMNO01067721.1:0-11263 GCA_900303215.1 Trachyrincus scabrus | reverse complement strand
TTTGTGTTATGCATGTGAGATGCACAAAGTTTATTGGCATGAGCGTGTAGGAGGCTCCCTGTTGTGTGTATCCCAGCTGTGCTTGTTTATTCCTCCATATTTACACAGGCAGTCCAGATCAGATGCTGTAGGTTCCTGTAAAGCAAGCTGCTGTGAGCTGCTCTGCCGTTACATGCCATGGGAAGCACATGCAGCATCAATTTCATTCCTCTAGAATGTGGTTCATTCGTTCATTAGAAAAATTGTACCGCTTAACGACTAAAATACTACAAACAATACACAGTATTGTTAAAAGTTTTTAACGACATTGTTAAGCCCCTGTAGATTCAAAATATATAGTTCACACAGTCGATTCGGACAACTTTATTGCAACTATTACTTTATCACCCAATGCTGCAAAGAAGCAGATGGTTTCAATCAGTGGCAAAAACCTTAGAAAGTGTCATAAAAATAGCCGGTACCTATGGCCATAAAGTGGCCATAGGTAGCAGCTTCCGCTTTTTTATTGTCATACACATGTTACATTACTTATTTTCTTTTCCAGCTTCTTCTCTTCATTGTATAGACAGAAGGACAGAGTTGAGAATGAATTGAACTGAACAAAAAGCCTCAACTTTGACCTCAGAGTCAAAACTAAATATACATTGAAAATGCAACACTTGGTAGATGATCAAACAGCATTCATATTTAGGATGAAGTTGGTATGTTAGAAGGTTGCTCTGTTTGTGTGCATCATCACGTAAATGTTCCCATTTCCCATTTTTAACACCTGTTTGACAATTAAAAATCTCATCCAGTGAATAGTCTTGCCTCCAACCAGAATGATGTTGCCTCCTTGGACAAAGGGTCCTCTTATTCCCTGTCTGAGTAAGCCATGGCAACGCCAAGCCATAAATCCTGGACATAGTAGCATCTGGTAACCTCTCAGTGACGACATCAGCTGTCGGCGCCCAGGGTTTTGATGAGCAGTTCAGTAATTCTGGATCCTTTATTTGACTGCTACTCAAACGCTGAATTTACGAGGCAGCGTAAAGTGACTCATTACTTACTGACATTACTGAGACGAGAACTGACAAAATAGGAGAAAAAATACCCACCATGACCAAAGCTCTGATGATGATGATGATGTTAACGCCACTATTTCCAAGCTTGTGCTTCTGAATTAAGGACTGGCTGCGTTAGGATTTCCAACACTTGTACACACAAGTAATGGTAAAAGTAGCAGTGCGGTGAAAGGTGGAAAAAGTAAAGGTACATAGATTAGCTTTGTCAGCAGTACTCCAACTAATAACATCTTACTGCAGCAAAGCGATACAAAATCCAGACCCATGTCTGTCATGTCTACCCTCGAGCAGAGGCTTGAGGGTAGACAGGGCATGGGGGTTGATTAGGGGCCGTCTGGGTGGGTATGAGAAGAACGAGGACGCGCAAAGCCATGTTTAGTTGACAAGGTGGGGTTGCGTCCATGTGGGAAAGGTTTGCGCTTGTTAAAAAAAAATAACATTTCCAGTTGTGGCTCTGGCGGAGTTCAGTGGAGGAAGTCACTGTGGGAACGCTTCAGGCAGATCTGAGAAAATCTGAACTTTGGTTTCTTTAGCATAAAGATGAACGTATACATATAAATAATCTAAACATCCAGTTACATAAGTTCCAGATATGTAATTAACCCTCAAAGTAAAGGTCCTGTGCTGCTCACTAAAGGGTTTTTACAAAGCATGACTTGTCGTTATTTGTGGTGTGTTGGAGGGAGGGCAATAGGGTCAGTTGTCACGTATATCCTTCATTCATGCATACTGGGCACACACCCCCACTGTTGGTGGGATCCTCTAAGCTAAACAAACTGTTGAAAAGGCCAGGAGGTCTGCACAAACACCATGGGATCCGTTTTTGAGAGGTTAAAAGGTTGTTACACATTGGCACAATTGACAACTGAGGCTTATATTTATATTAGAAACTGACTGTGTGTTACAATACACATAACACATGTAATGGGTGTGCAATATTGTCTATAAATATTGCAAAACAACCAAAAGCTGATACATGCAAAATAGTAATGCAGAGTTTGGTAAGAAACAGATGCAAATGTTTGGCTTCAGGTTCTGGAGACCGACAGCATCCAACTGCAGCATCTATTAATCTAGGCAGCATCTAGGCTGCTTTAATATGTTGTTACGCTGCAGAGATTCAAATCAGTACAGATATATACTGACACTCACCTAACTGTATGAACACCATTTAAACATTAATTTAATAAGAAGGTTGAGACCACAAATATCCTCCCTTTATGCTCCAAGTCACCAATGTCCATCCTGCTGGGATCTCATTACATGACAATAATTCAATCCTACTTAATGTAACCAATGTCACAGCAGATCATTTTCTCTTTCTTTTCTGACAGTTTTTGCCAGCACCGGGTCCAACGTCACTCTGCCCTGTCGGCTCAATGGCGACTCAGAGATAATGCCATTCGCTAGCATTGGTACTCGAGTCAAGTGGAGCCGGCTCCCTGAGGATGAGACTCTGGATGAAGAGGAGGTTCTGGTCTCGCTGGGTTTCCACTCAAAGAGCTTTGGGGAGTTCAATGGTCGCGCCTTCCTGCAGGAGGCTGATGAGAATGATGCCTCATTAGTGATAATGGACCCCACCCCGAGTGACAGCGGACGATACCGATGTGAGGTGGTCAAGGGAATGGAAGACGTTGTCTACGATGTTACCTTGCAGGTGGAAGACCCCGGCCTCATTAACGGTAAATCTGTTTACTTTGCCTTCACAGCTCAGAGAGAGACATAACCTCATAGCACATTCATGAATCAAACCTCAATAATCTAGTTGGACATTCATCTTAGAATTGTATTATGACTTTTCCTTAATGTCTGTTTTATTATGGGTAAAATATCCATAAATAGATCCTCCATGAAATAATATTGTTGATAATGTAAGGGTCAAAGGGTCACCATTTAGTCAAAGGCTACATATGTGCATAGTCAAAATACATTAGTCAAGTAATTAGTAAAGTAAAGTAAATTAAACTCTTCATTATAAAGATATACTTCCAATACAATTTAACTCTATGAAATCCAAGTAATTTAATAGCTACGAGTACCTTGCTCGATGAAAATACACCAGTAGTTAGCAAACTAACTTGAGTGAGATGATCTCTTTCCTGCAAGTGCGGACAGCCATTTAATTAGGCAGTTAGAGAAGCCTGGCCTCTGCGGAGACAATGACTCCTTTCACAATCAAGATGGCAAAGTTAAAACCCATGAGATTGTATGCCAGCAACACCGGTATCCCTTGAGACACTGCAGTAGTAGGCTCAGAAACCACACAGCCTACATTTCATTGGTTTGGCAGAACATTGAAGAACATTGTGAGTTGAGCAGAAAGGAAATGTAATTAAATGACCAGTTCCATTGCTGAGGCCCAAGTACGGATTTAGCACGGTGATTGACTGATTGTGTGGTTATAAGTGGATATTTAGAGAGTCCATCATATGTAATGTCCTCTTTCCGCTATAGGTGTCGTGTTCCCATACTCCCCCCGCCTGGGCCGCTACAACCTGAACTTCCACGACGCAGAGCAGGCCTGCTGGGACCAGGATGCAGTGGTGGCCTCCTTCGAGCAGCTCTTCCAGGCATGGAGGGGCGGCTTTGACTGGTGCAACGCGGGCTGGCTGATCGACGGCACCGTCCAGTACCCGGTCACCAAGCCCCGGGAGCCATGTGGCGGCTCCGGCACCAACGCCGGCCTCAGGACATACGGCCAGCGTGACAAGTCCAAGAGCCGCTACGATGTTTTCTGCTTCACATCCCAACTCGAAGGTAAAAGGTTTTTTAAATGTTAATTGATGATGATGATTTCATTTTTCAAATCAAGTAATGGAGTTAGTTTAATGTTTCTTTTTGTATGCAACCATAACATTAGACAAGAACCAAGGTGAATTTTAAAGATATTGGATTTTCGATAAATATTCGATCTAAAGCGGGGCGCAAAAGGCACACTCAGCGGTCACATGGGTCTAGCGGTGTTAACTGCTGGAACCTGCCCGGGGATGCATGCAAAACAAGAATGTCAGTAAGCTAACATGCACAGCTCGTCCAGATAGCAAATCTTTTTTTTTAAGATAACCGTTGTGGATTTTTCACCCGTAAAGGTTTTATGTATATGTTATGTTATATAATATGTCAATCTCTCCACCCCCCCCACAGGTCAGTTCTTTTGGCTAGACCAGCCTGAGAGGCTGACCTACGACGAGGCTGTGCAGGCGTGCTTGGACAACGGTGCCGAGATCGCCAAGGTTGGCCACATGTATGCCGCATGGAAACTCCATGGCTACGACCGCTGTGACGCCGGCTGGCTGGCCGACAGCAGCGTTCGCTACCCCATCTCCGTACCCCGCAAGAACTGCAGCCCGACGCAAGCCGCTGTGCGCTTCGTTGGGTTCCCCGATAAGAAGCAGAAGCTCTACGGCGTGTACTGCTTCAAGCCACAGCAGTGAAGGGCCGGGCCATACAAATGAAAGATGAAGTGTTAACCACCAAAGAGGAACAACCACAACGAATAGAAAAATATCAGCGGTAAAGCTGAACGTTTTAACAAGCATGAACTAGCATGAACTCATTACCTTTCTGAAACTGTGATTCTTTTTTATTTGAATCTTTCGAAACAAATAAATACTGTCATTTTCGCGCTACCGTTATCAAATGTATGTTTTGTAGTTTTGCAAGTGCATTCATTTCACACAGACTTTGATATTCAACAATACAGAAGTATGAGAGACAGCCTATACAGATTTGTCCTTCACAGAAAGATTGACTATGAACTAAAATATTTAGAGCAGATAAGATACAATGTAGATGTTTATCATGCGTTGTTCTTTGCTAAATCATGTAATAATGTGCTACGTGACACATGACTTCACAGTTTCAGAGTTATATATAACTTAGGGTTAGTTATATATAACCCTAACCTTATATATAACTTACTGTTTACTGCTCTTTAGCAGTAAGCATTACTTTAACTGTACTCACTCTCTCCCACTAGTGTTGTTTCCTCTACTTTTTAAATTGCAGAAACCCTTTTTCAAACCGTTGAGAAGTGATGTGATGAATGTGATGAATGTAATTGTATGGACTGCAGTTTCCGGTAATACCTGTTGATGTGTAGAAGCTATGGAAAGCCTGTTTCAGTGGTTCAACTATATAGTGCTGTTAATTTGTGTACTGCAAGTCATAAGCAAATTATTTGAATTTGTTTCAGCTGTAAGCTTGTTATGTTAGGTGTAGAGAAAAAAAAAGAATTGGTCATTTGACTTTACGTTAAATTATCTTTATTTGGCAATTGTGTTTTTTCCCCTACTTCTTCTAGTTAAATGTGCTGCTAACACATGCTAAGTGCTCGCATTTACACTGCATTTTCTTATTCTTGAACACAATTGATAGTGACAGAGCACAAATTTACACGTTCTTTTAAAACCAACGCTGGGTTCTGGATAGTGTTTTACTTTCCAAAGCTAAGACCCAAAGATTAAAGAATTAGGCTAATGGTAGGCTAAATTATCACAACATTAACTTCTACCCTGGCATAGAGATATTGCCTGCTGGTTCATGTTCAACTAAAGGTAAATGGTTTTGCTATGTTTCATTCACAATGTCAATTACCTTTTGAATGCAATGCCTGGTGAAATTCAAAAATAAAGTCTTGAAATAAGATATTTATGTTGTAGCCTTACCTTTTAGAAGAACCAAATACAACATGGTTCAATGTTGTTAGGGTATTATGATTATGGTTAGTAATAGGATTAGTGTTACTTTTAGGGTTAGGGTATTAGGGTTAGTTATATGGTTAGTGTTAGTATTATGGTTAGTGTTAGTATTAGGGTCAGTATTTGGGTTACAGTTTGTAATAGGGTTAATGTATGTATTTGTTTGAGTGTTTTGTAGTTTAATCCAGGAGTGAGGTGCACAAGAGTTGACCTGAGGAACACATAGTGTAAACCAGTCCTGAGAGGGGGTCTGGTAACCTCCTACACTCTAGTCTAATAGTGACGTGATGTAAGGAGGTTTGTTTAAAAGTGCTTTGTATATAAATATATATAAATGTTGATCATGTCTGATTGAGAGAAGGCCAGCCAACTTGTCTATATAGAGTACAATGATGTGTACCTAACACATCTGACAGCAGTCACCCACAATAGCGCCTGTGTGATTTCTCTTTGGGTGAATAGTGCTAGTCCTGTCGTGCAATTTCATCAAAATGTTCAAACCACCTATTTGCTTTGTGATAATTGGAAGTAGGCCTGTTCTCATAGTAGTCCTGCACAATTAATCGTCAAAGAACCAGGATCTGCGATCTTGTTCCTGTATGACTACGATTCTGCCATATTTGCATTTGTTATATTCAATGAGACAAATCAAGTGCTCCAAAAATCCCAGCGATCAATGAGAAGACGATACGACACGTGACAAAATGTGCAACAGAGCACTGAGAGCAGGCAGAAACTTTTGACAGATGCAAGAGTTGAGGCTTTAGTGAATAAAACAAAATGTGAAGTAGGCGCAAAATTAATGAAAAACCAGCTAGCAATAGCGTGCGCATGGGAATATACCATTCTGATGCCATAGTGGATCGCCGGGGACAAACTAAATCTGTACTATTTTGCAATGCCGTATCTGATAGGCTATTTGGAATTACCCGCTACGAAACAAACTTTAAATCCAGTTTTTGTGTGCCGTCATGGGTTGTTTATGTCCTAGTCCCATATGATATGTTATTATAAATGGCAGTGAAAAAGAGCAGAATCCATGTTTGGCAGCTCAAAAAATTGACCTAAACAACCGACCGCCATTTTCTGTAGGTTATTGATTGAAACAAATTGGTGCAAAAACCATATGAAACTAATTGTTATTCAATATAGATTAAGGTGTGTAAATTCAACAAGAGGGGTCTTTAAAACACACACACTCACACACTGTTCCATACACCAATTAGCCTGCTGTTCCATACACCAATTAGCCTGCTGTTATATGTTCTGTTATGCTCTGCATCAAGAGAAAATAAACATTGAAATATAATAATGCGAATCGTCTGGGAATCGTGATCTCAATTCTGAGAGAAGAAAATCAGGATTCTCATTTTTCCCAGAATCGTGCAGCCCTATCTCACAGCCTACTATGGAAGCCGTGTGTCTTCGGAGACTTTTAGGCTACATTGAAGCTCTGCCGTAACCTAGTCGGACTTGGACCAACAAGTTGATCCGAAAGCCACTGACGTCCGCGCAGCAATCCTACGTGATATTGTCCGCTGATAAAAACGCAATTCTGCAGCTGTGGTCTCCGCTGGCTCCGATTCAGGCAGGGAAAGATGTTTTTTTTTCTCTGACTATTCGTTCGGAAAACCTAACGATTACACAACCTTCTGGGGGGAGACTACACAGCTCCTGTGCCGGAAACCAGCAAGTGCGAGGGGTGGAGTTACGCAGGGTTTTGTTGTTTTAGTTTACCAGTGCAGGCCGAGTTTGTTAATGTCTCATAATAATCAATACATTTAAAAGTAATAATGTAGTGGTAGTACTAAGATAGTAGCAGTGTGAGCAATAGTAAAAAATACAGGTGGTTTTATATGAGAGAGAGAGAGGGGGGGCAGTGACAGGTCTGTAAAATGGCTGAGAGGTAAAGGTACAGCTCTGTCAGTTGGGAGAACACTACAAATACTGTAATAACCGATGCCATATGATTAAATGAAAGACTGGTTATATGCAAAATGTATGACTTGATTTTACTTCATTCAACCCACAATGTTGATTTTCTCAGATGAATTATACTTCATGCATGGACTATCCAGAACTAACATTCATATTTTACATTTTAATTAGGCCTAGTAGTGGTCAGCAGTGTTCTACTCACAGCAGGTCCAGAGTGTGTTTGTTTTACTACAAAAAGTCTTCGTAATTAACCTGTGAAACAGAGGAACAGATTATTCATTAGTAACATACCTGTTAACCAGAAAATGACGGTTCAATTTCCACAAATAATATTAAGATTACCGTGTCTAAGAAAAATGTGACGATTTTCAATTCAATTTCACCACGTTTTAACTATGTAAGGTATGGCCGTTTATATATCTAAGCATTAAAAAAGGTCATCAATTAACCTTAGTGCAAATAACAACCGTCACTTATTTTTTGTGTGCTTTCTGATAGGTTCGATTTGAACGGGATTAATCCCGGGATGTCTATAAACCTGATTGGTTCATAGATACCGGGAGTTTGCCATGGTCATCAAATCCATGTACCAATCAGGTTAGTTGTCCCGCCCAACAGATGCAATCAAACGATTTCGCTTCCGTGTAAATAGTCACTGGACGTTTGACTGCGATGTTTACTCACGCAGAAAGTATTATTGTCATTTTACTAAACCACTGAGAGTTTACTCATGCTGTATAACCAAACCACAAGATCACGACTACAACTTAAACGGTCTGGCATTTATGCTGTGAAGACCGTTCTTAATATAATTATAATATAATACATCCACGGTGAACACGAGGATGTTGGACCGATGTGTATGGCAAATAAATAAGTATGGCAAATAAATAACGTTAGGATACCGCACGGCAACATGTGACATGTGATGCCAGCTAAAGGTGACCAGATTTATGAAATGAACATGTGTAGTTTGGCGGTCCATATAGCAACACAATATCTGATGTTATTATTTCTGAAATGAAAAAAAGGGAAATAATTAACGTTTTGCCTATTCTTATCATGGTAAATGTAGTAGGTCTACTGTAGTAAAATATTGGGCAGTACATGCCCAATGGTTTACTATGATGTGTTTTAAGCTTTGGGTAAACCAGCCAAAAACAAGCCGAAGTAGACTCCTCGAATAAGGAATTGTTCTGTATTGTATTGATATCCGGTCGATAGATAGACCCATGTGTACAGCCTATCAGATAGACACAAGACTGTCTCATAATGAATATTCATGAGCAAGCTAGAAACATGTCATTTAAAAATCGACTAATATATTTTTAGAACGGGAACTATTTTTTTTTTCTTCTATTTTTTTCTGTTCACCCTATGCCAGCCACTTTCGCATCCTGCATAACAGCACGGAACAATGAGACGGCATGATGTTATCCCATGGATGTATATGCCCATATGATATAGCCCTACCAAAAAGAAGACAAAGATAATTCAATTAAGTCAAATCCACTAAATTTTTCATTTAGTAATTCTGTTACTGGTCACATATTTCACACTTTGATTTCGGGTGTCCAGATTATTGCATAAGGGATACCAGGTTAATGGCCACAGAATGTTAACCAAACTCAAGAATCAAGGAGCACATGGAGAAATGTCTAATTCAGAACATGCATATATGCACTGCTAATTTCTAAATACCCAAGTAAAACCTGCCAAAGTCTCTTGGTGTTCTGTTGGTTGCATGATGGAACATTAGTATTTCACGAGGGAAAATGTATACGTGCCGCTGGTGCAACAAACTCCAGCCTTTAATCACAGGCCACTTAACTCTCTCTAATGATAGAGCGGCTGGTCACAGAGAAACAACCACAAAAACCTGAAGCAACACAAACTGGAATCTTCAATCAATGCCTCGCAGTTGCAACAGCAGCATATAGAGGCTTGGACTGGGATGCTCTGAATTGTATTCTGCCAAGTTAACTTGCTCAAGAGGCCCTTGGACACTGCAAGTCATGGTCCAATGCAAATTGTTTGTTTACAATCATCATTCCAACACCTCAGCAAATGTAGTTGACTTGCAAGTGGTAAATGTTAGCCTGTATGTTTCAAGTTGTTAGATATATGCAGTGTAAAATCAGTTGTTTGAATACATGGCAGTGGAATTGATACTTGATTGGTACTGCAGCAGACCAAAAGCAGAAAAAAAAGAAAACAACAACTTGTGCTTAAAGACTAGGAAGTGATTGCAGTATCAATAGTTAATGTGCAATATTCATTCTGCTTCAGAGACACTCTTCCATTATAGCCTATGTGTTTTTATTGTGGTAGATAAAACATAGAAATAAAGGTCTCTTTGCAGCGGAATAGCACGCACCATTGATCTCATAGCACTACCTGCTGGTAATGGAAATGCACCGCATTCAACTCCGCTTTGTCCATATTGGAACTACACATAAATGAATGAATCCGTGAAGCTGCGTTATAGCGCATCGCAATGACAGGTATATTCATTTCCTTTTTTATTTCTTTGATGGTGAAAACAGAAACAACAGTTTGATCGCTGACAATCAAACTAAAACAATTCACAAAACATCCCAGACATTCACATTTGAAAAGACATTTTTTATGGTATAAATATATAATGCTATTATGTGCACTTGAATGCTGAAACAAACACACATACACACACACCACACACACACATACACACACACACACTCAAAGACAGACAAACAAAAATTAGAAATCTTTCTGTAACAAAACAACTGTTGGAGACCACATATTGCCATCACCAATGCAACGTGAGAATGCAAGTGGATTGGGCCTTCTCTTTGGTCCATTGTTGGCCTTGTTATGAAATTATCTATATTGTTTTAATGTATTTTTAAGTAAAGTTTCATCTTCACAGGCACGTCATCTTCCATTCACACAAGCTGTTATGCTCGCTGGTCAACTTTAGGGCAGAAACATATATTTGTTTTATGCACAAAGAGTACTGCTGGGCAAGGTTACTGAATATTACATTATCTGTGAAGGCATACAACCTTGAGCAGCTTGGAAATAAATTATATGTGTCTCTGGTAACAGGCATCAGGTTCAAGTCTTCACAAAATACATTCTCTGATTGATTGACATTGGGACAAGGCAAGGAAAAGGTATTATGCATAGCTATGCCACTAAAAGTAGAGTCTTTGGGTCGTAATTGTGTAGTAGTACAGATATTGTACTTAAGTTATAGAAAACACTGATATTTGCCATGTCAAAATGCATGTTTTTTTGTTTTTTTACCACAGCCTTGGATGAAATCAAATGAGTACAAATGGTTAAACATCAAAGAGTGTTGCTGAAGAAACGAATAAAGTTTGACAAATAAACTGCATTTGTACCAAGGATTGTCCTATGCATTCTAGTTCAGCTTGATTGCTCTGCTGATCTGCTCTTGTAAACCGAGCACTTTGTTTAAACAAGAACACAGTGTGTGTGTGTGTGTGTGTGTGCTCGTGTGCACGTTTCAACATTAATGTGTGAGATCAGGAAGATGTGTGCAGGCATTGTGTG
>OMNO01067720.1:0-15421 GCA_900303215.1 Trachyrincus scabrus | reverse complement strand
AATTCAATCCTACTGGAACTAAACCTGGAATTAAACCTCAGATCCCAGTTTGGTTGTATTCCCAGAGAGATGTGAGGTGACATGTGGGGAGATTTCGTCGGAGGCAAGGTGCTGTATAATGGCCTGGCCAGGGATACGGGTATGCAATGACAGCAGGGGGATAGCCCCACTCTGTCTCTGCCAACCACCTTGATATCTCACGGGACGTGGTTATGTCACCGTGCGCCCCTGCAGTAGCACACGCAGCAAGCGCAGAATACAATCTTGATACACGGGGTCAAAACAGATTCTGCCCTTTTGCTGCTTATCTCTCTGAATGTGCCTGGAGGACACGGCCGGGAGCAGGCATTAGGTATGCAGAGTCGACCAACACCCCCGGTGCCGGGGGACGTGATCGATGTGCTCTGGATTTCTGTCAAGCAGGCAGTGAAACGGAGCACGATTTGTATCCCTGAGCCTGGCTCCATGGAATAACCCGGGGAACAGATTTACATATTTCACGTGTTCATTATGGTGCGGTTGGAGACGCCCGCGATACTCATTAGCCAACGCGGCGAACAAATTGCCACACCAGGACGCTATATGCAAATGAGACAGGAGGCTGGGAAATCGGGTTTGTTTACTGATGAGCAGAACTCCTGAGATTTAAAAAAAAAAAAAAGGTCAAAAGAAGAAAAGGAATTAAAAAGGAGAAGATCGGCGTTTGGTTGGGAGTTAATGATTTTGTGACGGTTATCTTATGTGTATGATATTCAAGGTGATCTCCGTATGAACATTAACAAGGGCTTTTGTGGAGACTACTTAGAGGGTGTTAATAATTTAGTAGGATGCTTGTGCACATCGGGGCGGCCATTTCCCATTCAGCCTCACAAACGCTTTGCTGGGCTGTGTAGTAATTTCCTCTTATACATGAAGGTAATTCTACAGCTACACTGAAATTATCTAAATGTATCAATTTACTGTAGTGTAGATGTTGACTTTTGAACCAACAATACATTTAGAAGCCGTGCTATAGACGAGGTTTTTTTTTTTTAACGTATTCATGATTTGTAGTGTAGTGTATACCGTGAACGGACCCTACCTTGGTACCCTGGTGAGGTACAGCCTGCTCAGCATCACACTGGGGTATACTGGTAGTACTCGTCAGTAGAGCTCCGGCCCTCTCGGTCAGCCCCATAGCACACAATCAAGCGCTCTCATTTCTCATTCATCTCCATTCTGTTGCACTCGGTCATCTTGCTGGGAATATCGACAACAGGGTAAACCGTGAAGCCAACCCTGTGTTATGATGGGATTGGTAGGCAGGTGTTTGAGCCGGGAATTTCAGAACTGTGCCGTGTTATCCCCGACTACTGCGTGGCTGGTGTATATCAATACAACTTGCGCTAATGTTATTGAATTTGCGTTGCGAGGAGAGCTTTATGGCTTTTTAGGAAAACACAAATTCCAGATGAATTCACTGTGGGTGGACGGGTTCCGACAGCCGCATTGGGGGAACGCTGACAGCTTTATTTAACATCTTTACGACCTTACAGGAAGCTCAATATATAATCTTGTCATGTTAATACTGACATATTCTAGTTCTACATGCCATATCCTGGGAAGGGATCACAGAATACAGTACAGAGTACAGAGACTATATTCAGAAATGCTTGTTTTTTTCAGCAAATAAATATAGAGCAATTTGCATACTTGATAATGAAAAATATTGGAATAGCAGAGGAGGGCTGAATATTTAACTATGAAAAACTCTTTGTCCCGAGCACCCTCCCACCAGCTCCAGCACAGGTGGGTGGTGGGAAGCCGGACAAATAATTAGCATACATTTTGCATATCAGACTAAAACTGGCTTTTCCTGCACATTGCCAAGATATTGTTTAAGTACTCAGGTGTGCCTGTGGAAGAATAGGACAATTACATTTTGATCGCAAAGTTCTGCACAAACCAAGATGACGAAAGAGAAGAAACATTGTGTATTAAATTGCGATTCGCTGTGATGGCTCATTATTCAAATGTGGCTCGGATATCTGCACATATATAACATAACACACGCTTATGTTATGCACTACCAACACTGATTTAACCCAACGTAATTAACATTAGCCGCTTAATGGTTTCGCCTGCGATATGCTCTGTGGATGCGTGGTGTATACATATGTACAGGCAAAGAAAGGGACGGCTACGCTTTTCTCGGGTCCCCTAATCCGGAAGTGGCGGCTGCGGTAAACTTTGGATAAACAAAGAGCCATCGTCTCATCGTATGTAGGACCGTGTTAAGGTGGACTGTATTGAACATGTGAAGTACATATTCAAATAATTGGTTACATTGACTGGCTGAGAATGTATTTCAATTAAACTGCTTTGAATTGATCTCTCTGTGTCTGTGCACAAGATGGATAAGCAAGTGTGATCAGTGAAGTACAGTATATACAAACGCTGCGGATCATTCCAGAAAAAAAAGTCAATAATTTTGTAGCTACTTCATTATGACATTATGAGATCAATGTTGCTGTTGCTTACTTAAAATGGTGTAAAATACTGCACTGTATCTTTACTTTACTGTATACTTTCCCATCTGGGATTAATATATATTATTTTTCTATTTTTTGTTTCAATCTTAGGCCTGCAATCATGTTGTCAGGTTGACGTTTTTGGGCGTCCATCTGGGACGCAGCCGTCTTTCCAGATCTCCTTCACAACAACCAGAAGTCATTCACCTGTCAACAGCACTCCTGACAACTGATGCAGAAGTGGGACTGTATTGGGACTGTATAGTCATTTCTGTGTATTACCGTATTTCTGTATCTTGTTCTCACTATTGTTTCCTGCTACTATACAAAACAGCCTGAAACAACCATCTGAAGGTGAAGTGGATAGAAAATTAAGCTTTCATATAATCTATAATACAGAGAAGCAAGAGAGAACGAGCTGATGGAGAGAACCGATAGATAACAAACAGACGGTACCAATGGAGTGAACTGATAAGAGAACAAATAGAGAGAACCCATAGATAACAAATAAACAAAACTGATAGAGAAAACAAATAGTGAGAGCAGATAGTTTCCCTGCTGAGGCAGAATGGTATTGATTCTGTATCAGATTGCCTGCAGCAGATACTCTCGTTGCAATCGATTGTGAGCAGTTCATCATCATTGCTCGAGGACATGCATGTTTTTGCTCATAACGCGGAGAAAAACACACTCTTGTCTGCGAGCTTCCAGACTTTATAGAAGCCAGTGTAGGTCCCTTTGGATAAAAATGTCTACTAAATAGAAAAAGTAAAGAGTAACACTGGGGTAGGACGGTTCAGTGGTGAGGGTGTTTGACGGAAGGTTCTGGTACAAAACATAATGTCTGCAGCCTAACCAGTAGGAATCCTTCACTGAGCGAGATGCACAACCCCTGCCTGTTCATTAATGACATGTTTCTGTATTCACTGTCAATTTGGATAAAAGCATCTGCTAAATGACTACATAGTCAATAATAAACAAAAACTCAATCGTAGTAGTCATGTCCACGGCCCTGCCTCCAGCTATTCCGTGTTTTCCTTTGCCTCTCTTGTGCTCCCCTGCTTGTGTCTGTGCGTGCATGTGTGTGTGTGTGTGTGTCTGTGTTGTGGGCGTGGCACTCCATTCATTCTCCCGGCTCCCCGATTGCTGTTCATCCCATTCACCTGCTCCAATCCGCACACCTGCAATCCATCATCTCATCAACTCTGCAGTGTATCTACCCCGGTTGTTCACTCACCCATCACCAGATCATTGTTTTAGCCATTGTGGTTAGCTTACGTCGCCGGCTCCTTGAATTGTGTATCCAAGTTATATCTCTCATGTATTTTTGGCTCATCTCTAACTTTGTCTCCCTGTGCCACAGGACCATTGCTTGCCCATCTGCCTGTCCGTTCATCTCCCTGCCTGCCATTCAGCAAATCGAGTCTGCCGGTCACTAGCTTCCCAGCTAGCTTTCACAGCCACACACTCTGCTCCGCCATGCTTTAACATGTCATCAGCCTCCTCTTACCCCTCCCCTTCGTCTGCCGGACCTTCCCCTCACCCATCCTCATTTCCTGGAGATCCTGACAATAAAACTCTTTCCTTATTCATTCAAACTCTGAGTCTGTCTGTGTGTTTTTAACACCCTCCCTCACTGATTTCTTTGAACGCAGGATAAAACGCTTCATTTTTAAGGAGCCCTTTTCATCAGTTCATGAAAATCAATGTCAGCCAACTGAATGTTTGAATAGAAAAAACAGTTGGGAGAGAATAATTGTCTGGGAGAGTCATTGGGAGATGTCATTTCGGCCTTGTGCCAAAATGACATCAACATTCACCTTCGTTGCTCGTTACCCCCATTCCATAATATTCATCTCCTAAAAAAAAATAACAGACCAGACGTCTGTTTGGGAACAGGTCAACAAGCCCAAGCAGACAGCCATTACATTTCCAACCAATTATACTCGAACACCATTACTGTCTGATCAAAGTCAGCAGTGGGATGTAGACGGTCACCAATCAAATCTAAACAGTCATGCTCTAATTTACTTCAAAACATCATTTTGTATGAGTATATCTTTTTTCTAAGCGTGAATGTTGACAGGTTGAAGCTAGAATGTTGACAGGTTGAAGCTAATATAGTCTGTTGAATGTGTCCAGAATAATAAAAACAGAATAACAGGAACAGAATAAAAACAGACACATAGTACTTCACCCTTTTTACCAAGGTCAAGAAAATAGCGGAATACAGTAACACAATATTGTATCCAACATACTGTGTGTTACAATATGTGTTCATATTATAATTAGCGATTAAGACCTTGGGCTTAACAGACAGCAAGAGAAGCTCTGGTGAAATGTGTTAAACGGTCATTAAAACACTAATGGGGGCGGTTCAGTCATCTCAGTGAATTCAGGTGAATCATTAAAGGGTACGTAAATCCCCATTTTAGCAGGAGAACTTCCACACAGGAGATTACATTTTTTTGCAGATGCAAGGGGCCGTTTACAAACGGTGTCAATCGAAAACTACCACTTTGGAAAAGCGCTCTTAGCGGGAAATAGCAGACACCTCATATTTTACAGAGAATTTCCCCCATTTAACAACACTTCATGAGACCCAAATAACTGAAAAAGTGATTTTGGGGTTTACTTACCCTTTAAGGAGCAGGAAGGGGTAAGACGTCTCTTGCGTACAGGTTAGGCTCCGGACATCGGGGATCGAACCCAGAGCCCTTTGCCTGGGAGCCGAACACTCCTAGCCTACCTCTTGTCGTAATATTCCTTCTCTATGTGTACGTTTACATGCACAATATTTTTCATGAATTAATTTTGACCAAGAACTACAAATGAGCTGTTTACATGAACGTGCTCCCATCCATGTACAGCCCCAAGCTAAGGAATCTGAACATAGCTATTTTGAGATGCACAGAATCATCCATGCGCAAGCTTAAAACGTGCACATATATCACAGTAAAATTGCAGTAGGAGAAATATGTGAAGTGTAATGCCTACATTTGCTTTTCTTTTTGCAGTCTGGCTGCCTCTGCAGAAAGGTCTCCAGCTGCATTTTAATAAACAATGATGAGTGTAAGAAGAACTCAAAACATGGAGAGATATGTCACCTTTCTCCATCCTTCACCTTCCACATTACACCCTCTACGTCACACAATACAGCCTCTATGTCACCTTGTCAACACATGGTGTGAGTGTCCAGTCAAGTGCTGGACACTAGGTTGGGCGTTCGGAATATAGCCAGCTAACAGACGGGGGGGGGTTCAGCCCTTTTAACTCATAAAACATGTATTTAGGTTTTAGAAATGAAGAAAGCCGTTGGCATTTAGATTCCATTGGTTTTGGAACGTCAAACAAAAGCTGTAATCCGATTGGATCCGCTACCAAGAATGTCAGCTTCAAAGTTGAAATTGCTTGAACTTTGAGCACAGCATCAAGGTGGACATGCCGTGTGCTACGACCAGGGTCAAGGCTAGGTTGGGCTTCAACACTCAACTCCATGGGAATACATTGGTAACGCAGACGCTGGAAGCTCATCGTGTGTTCGTGGTTATGTTGACCGTTTCACAATACCTCCTCTATGTCAATACTTTCTTCACACTACGTTGCCACAATACTTCCTCTATGCCACCTGGTCACGATGCTTCCTCTATATCATCTTATCACAATACTTCCTCTATGTCACGATACTGTCACCAGATTACCTTGTCACAATACTTCCTCTAGGTCAACTTGTCACAATACTTCCTCAGTGCTGATTGGCCCGTGCACAGTGCTGATGTGCGTGGGCACAGAGAGGTTTTAGTGTGATCACTGATTCCAGTGGGAGATGACCATTTCCACAGAAATGGTCTCATACTAGGGCTGGGCGATAAAACGTTAATAATTATCGCAGCATAATCCTCGATAGAAATAAGGACAGTTTGATATACTTCCTCATGTGTGTTCCTCATGAACAGAAAATCTCAGACATTTTGCAAAAGAAAGCAGAGTGAAAAGTGAATGTAAACACTGGCGACAAAAATCGCACTGTCTAACTAACCTGCGCATGCCGGTGCACACACGTACATTGACGATCGCATCATTTTCATGAATAATCCAAAAACACGCCGTAAAAACAGTTCAACCAGTTTAACCATCTGAATGCATTATTATGAAGAATCATAATAATATAATAATCATATTTTCACAGCACCTTTACAAAACGTTGTGTTCCAAGTGCTTCAACAGTCAGAATAAAATCTTAACGGGCATCTTAAAAGGCACACAGAACAGAAAAGTACAAAATAAAGAGAGGAAACAACCGTGGATGCATAAAAAAACCAGAAATTGTGTAAACGCTGCAGTTTTGTCATCCACATAAACATAATGAAGACCTTGAACTTATTCCAGTAAAGTCATGTCAGGCCTAGGCCTATATTTATATTTTGAGTCCCCTTAGTCCTCACTTGTCCTCAGAATATCCACAGGTCCCAGGGAGGAAGTCAAAGGGAAATGTCCTTGTCATGAAGCATTAGGCTTTTCTCCAGGAGGTAGAATTTGAAGACATCCACTGATGACCCATTTAGAGGCGCACAGCCCCTTGGGCGGGGGGGGAGAGTTCTGCTAGTGTTTTTGGGTTTGTGTGGAAAAATGGCTGCCTGGAGTGACGAAGAAGGTAGTCCGTGGTTCAGAACGTTCTCTGCTCAAAGTTCTGCATGCATAATTAACACTGTGACTGCCAGACAGGAGGGGACTTTGGAGGCCCGGAAGGAGAAATTACGACCTGAGAATTGTCTAAGTTGATAGGGCCTTACATTTCCACAACCTTAAATTATGAAACACTAAAACAGCGCTGCAGGGGAATAAAACTGTGCTCCATTACAAAACTTGAGTCCCGTTAACCATCGAGGTCAGAAATCAACGAGGCCGCAGGGAAGATATGCCCGGGGAAAGTTTCAAAAATGTTTAATGGTTGTGGTCTGTGTCGGTGTTCCTCTACGTATATAGTACAAAAGCGAAGGTGAATGTTTAAATCTGTGTCTTTAGAGGGAGCAGAACATTGGTCTGATTTTGAATTAAATAAGAGGGAATACATTTACTGTATTCTTACTGTCCACATCGTCAATTAAATGGACCATAAAAAACGAAAAAACAGTTTCCTTTAAGAACTGTCAGATTCAGATGGACACCTTCGTTTTGCTTTGTTTTTGGTTTATGATTAATTCAGCCATCATCTCATATTTGTTCTTACAACATATGTATTAAGCAACAGCAGGACAGTAAAAGTAAATAAATATTCTCAAATTAACCTTAACAGCCATCGAACAGTGGCCTCCTCTGTGCTAAACCTGAGACTGGAAGCATGTTGCAACACTTCTGCTAATCATGTATCACGTGCTATTGATGTCATTGAGAGGTTAAATGTCCTCATGTTTCCTGCTTAGTAAGAATAATAAGATCATTACTTTGTCTGCCACTGCCAGCCAGAATATATTCCAACTGAAGTATCTCGCACTCAAATTGTTGCTGCCAAGTAAAACAAACCGTTGCCGATCCAGAAGTCTCGTTGTTCTGCGGAGAAGAAGCCCTACTCGGGTTAAAGACGCCAGTGACTCAGCCATCATGCTGATTTGCTCGACTGCACAAACGTCTGGCTGGGAAAACGGAGACTCAGTTTGTATTCATGGTGAAAGTCCTCCACAGCCTTAATGCTAATATCTCCAATGAGCGTCCCCTTCACACGCTCTGGAAATAACAAGGCCAGCTCCACACGTGTGAGCACCAGCCACTCAAGAAAGGCGGGCATCAGACTGGAAACGCTTCTGAACACGCACAAGAAGCAACAGTGCATTTCCATAGTATCCGTAGTTCAAGCCAAACGATATGGACACGATAAAAGCCATTCTTTAAAAGGATAACTTCGGGATTTTTCAAAAACGTTTAGATGTAAAGGAAGACAGTAAAGGAACGTGGAACGTGAAACATCACTTTAACAAAGGAGAAGGAATCAGGTTATTGGAATGAGTCAGGGCAACACACTGCCACTAGTGCACTAAGGAAAGGAGCCATAATGGATAATACCATAGACTGTATGGATAATACACACCCAACACCGAACAACATATAATCAAATGTAATAGTTTCGCCTGTGAGACGTTCTGCACAGATCCATAGGCACAGGCAGAAAAAAGGATCCTCTACCGGGAATAACAAATAATGAGTTAGACAGTTCCATGGCCATTATTGTATTGTATGTGTGTGTGTGTGTGTGTGTGTGTGTGTGTGTGTGTGTGTGTAGAGTAAATGGTTAAAGTGATTTTACTGCATGTGTCTGGATTGTCTATGAAAATGGTACGCCGGTTATTACATGGCTTTTGATAAATGATGTGTATAATGTAGTGTACAGCTTAGTCATCCGTGGCCGCCCGTTTTTTATGTTTTATATCAGCCAATCAGGATTAGATATTCATCAGGAATCTCTGCCTAGCAACTCAAACCTTTGTTTGTATTGGATTGGGATTCAGGGATTGAATAGCTTGCGAATCAAACTGCCCAAGTAGAGCAGCAGAACACTACGGTAAACACGCCTAGCCCACAGATGACTTTACCCGCAGATGGAGTTGCACACACACGAGGAAATTCTGCAATTTTGCAATAACAGCTACGAGATATTAGTGTTATTAGCAGCAGTAAACTATTTGTGTCTTTCATTTGGAAGAATGTAATTGAAGTCCCCATGTGCAAGGTCAACTGTCTCGTATCGGTCCCCTGGTGAGGGATTTCCACACACGTCTTTACCGGCTAATTGAGTCAACCAAATAATTTCCATACGGAATAATGCTCTGACAAATGTGGCGTTGCATAGCAACAAAAGTGATGCAGCATATTTCTCCTCTTTCGTGAATATTTTTTTCTCCCTCTCATCTACGTGCGACAGTCTGAGATGTGTTCAGCAGGGCTACAATGTGATGAAAGCCTCGAGGGAGCCTAAAATGTCCTTTAAAATGCCCAACAACTGTGTCTCCAGAGAGGATAAGGGAAACCCATCAACCAGGACCATCCGATTTCCATTACAGAGAATTGCCACTCTAGACCGAGGCTGATTGAGATGTCTACAGTGGCAATGACAAAAATACTATGAAATTGTTCTCCTTTTCACTATTATCTGTTAAGCTATTTAAATAACTTTACCTGGAGTCGGTTGCTTGAGTGATAGTCGGCCTGGCATGGATTTTCACCAGAGCCAATCAGTGCCTTTTAGACGGGACAATATGCTTGAAAACTTATAATAAGGTGACGGAACAATTGTGTTTTACTGTCGTAAAAAGTTTGGATTCTGCCTTTACAGTATCTTTAAAGTTTATGGATTCTACCATTGAAGCAGTTTTGAAAGAATTTACAGAAATGTGGGCTCTAAATTCGTCAACAGAGAGCAATGTCAAAAACTTCAGGCTGAATTATGAAGTGAAACAAAATAGAAATTCATGATGATTGGAGCAAGACAGAACCAGTGCCTTGGGCATCTAAGGAAGAGAAAGAGAGAGAGGAACTATAAAAACAGCAGGTATGTTCATGAACTAGACCACCCTGTGTGTGGTAGCAGGGGTGGGTTGAGCAGACTGCATCATCATGCACCTCATGCTCAGATGTGACCATGAGGTCGAATGAAGGGAAATTAAATGTCAACACTATGCTACAGTCTCTCTCTCTCTCTCTCTCTCTCTCTCTCTCTCTGCTTCCATACGACTTCATTTCAATGAAACAATTAATTAAACTGCAGTTTTAATAGAATGTGATGAAGTGGTAGGCTGGTACATTGATTGTACAGTAGAGCATGATAAAATCGCTTACTTTAATACAGCCTGTCAGAAGACATATTGTCTACTACACTCATTTGGCTAATTGTACTCCGTATGGTCCAGAAACACAGCGTGTACTCCGGTATACTCTTAAACATGTCACAATGAACACACATGTTTGGATCTAGTCCTTTGTGAAGAAGCTCCTGCGGTCGGAGAATCAAAGTGTACCACGTGGTCTCGTTCCAATTACACACCAGACATGACTAAATGAGCTTCCTTTGGTCAAAACACAATCAGTAAGACTGAATTCATTTGAGTGAAAACTCGTGCAGTCCCACGGAAAACGTTACAAAATAGAGTCGTCTTACCCTGAGTGTGCTGAACGAAGAGCGACTTTATGACAACTCTGAGGCGCTGAAGGTAGCGAAGTTCAAAAGATAGATGGAGAGTCCGCAGCCACAACCAGTGTTCGTCAGATCCGCAGCCTACTGTAGGCACGCGGAGTGGGAGCCTACCTATGGACGGTGTACGCACGCGGAGTGGGAGCCTACCTATGGACGGTGTACGCACGCGGAGTGGGAGCCTACCTATGGACGGTGTACGCACGCGGAGTGGGAGCCTACCTATGGACGGTGTACGCACGCGGAGTGGGAGCCTACCTATGGACGGTGTACGCACGCGGAGTGGGAGCCTACCTATGGACGGTCATCTAACGCTTCTGTCGGCAGCGCAGAAACACGAGACTCTCTTCACGCGGTCCCACCGCGCGCGTACTACAGCCGAGCGTGGATCTGACGCACGTCACAACTCTGGCGCTCGCCTTTCTTTTAGCTCGCGCGTTGTCACCGTCACGTGACCGTGCCCCCACGGTCCAATGCTCTCCGCGTACCGCGCGCGCGCGCGCGCAATGTGTGAGGAAATCTGTTGTATTGACACGTAAATTATTTTTTGGTTTAAATGATTGTTTTTCTGTACGTCTGTGAATGGCGCGTTTCAAATGCACGTGTTTACGTGAGCATGCAGGGCAGGCCTCCTCTGTTCGTCTTGAAGAGTGCTGTCTGAGATTCATAAGTGCAGTCGGAGTTGATTTAGTACAGCGGTGCGTCAGCCCGGATAAACTGTCTGTCATTAGGCCTACTGGGGGGAAAATAATTTATTTCCAGCCACTGCCCTGTAACTTGAATAGAAACACAATCGTCATCTCTAAGACTGTCGCCTGAAGGAGCCTTGACCTCAATCAAATCTGTCTTGCCCCTTCCATTCTGTCAGCCGACCTGCTCCATGTAATGGCTCTGTTTCCCAACGCCACCAACCCGTCAGACCGGCTCATCCATCACTTGTGTCATTGTTGTAAGTCTGTGCACCATGGACTGGCCGTTCTGCTCCATAACTCTTTATTCACACGCACTGATGTGTAGCATGCCTCTTGGTGGCTGGTACCTGGGCAAAGGTTTTAAAATGGATGTGAAAGCCGTGTTCATAAACTCTGTCTATCGTCTATCTCACCACCGCCCACCCCGTCGTTGATCGATGACTTCTGTGACTTAAAATGTCAGTTTTTAAGATACAGGCCCATCTATATACCGGAGGACAGAGGAAGAAGGTACGCTAATTATCTCTCTTCAGCCCCCTGTTGTGACGCGTCATATGTGCACATCCCATCACAGCGTGGGTTAGGGTTATTGCAGATATTGCAATTGCGATATGATTCACTATTAGTGGGAATGATCATTTTTGCATCACAATTTCCATTTTCACTGAAAAAACCATTAAAATCATGATGTGACATTTGTTGGGGTCTGTACCAAACAAACATGTTTTCTTACATCTGGAGAAAAAAATGCATTGGCCAGGGCATCTCTGCAGCACTACAGTACTTCATTTACCCTTGTCAAAAAATTGCAGCTTCTGCGATTCTTCTCGCACTTGGCCATATTGCGATTTGGATAATATTTTGATTAATTGTTCAGCCCTAATACACAGTGGGAGGAAGCACTTGTTCTGCGGTGAATCAGAGCATTCACAAGGTCTCTTGTGTAAAGATCACAGAAATATCCACTTTTACTATCATTTATCATCTAAATGGAGCTGGTGGAATGGGTGTGTGTGTGTGTGCGTGTGTTTGTGTGTGTGTGTGCATGTGTGTGTGCGTGTGTGTGTGTGTGCGTGTGTGTGGTCTTATAATCCATCCAGACTCACAGCAGCTCCGTCTCTGTCCTGTGGCATGTTGGCACACTGTGTCTTCTCTTCCATTCCTACTGTTCTACTGTTTCTACTCATCCTCCTTACCCTCCGTCTCACACTCTATCCATCTATCTATTAGGGCTCTGCGATATGGCCAAAACCTTCTGTCCCGATATACTGTAGGTCATTTTAGATCTCGATAACAATATATCATGGTACAGCATGTTTTCTTAAATACTTGACAAATGAAAAGTGCTTTCTCATTTTAAGAACTTCAGTGCAAAATGAACATAACAGTTTCAAGTGAAATAAATAAATAAATATAGGCCTAGCCTACAATATGAAAATGTAAAATATCAAAGGTAAATATTAAACAGTTTCAAGGATAGCAGCATCTATCTTTTATTTTATATTTTGTTTTATTTCTCCATCGCTGTTCCTTCTGTCTTTCTCTCTCTCTTCCTTGTATGTCTCATCTTCTGTTCATAGCCCTAGCGCTTGCTCACCCCTACTCTTATGAACTAGTGTAACTCATCGCTGGTATGAAGATCCACGTGCACCCAGCTATCAATACAGACTCCATTCCTCCTGCATCTCCTCTCATCTCTGCCCAGAAAGATCTATCAGAGAGTTATAAACAGCTTTAGAAACCCAGCAAAGTATGTTTGACCCCCCCAAAAAAACTGAAAAATCTGTTCTGCTCAACAATCGACCTGTTCTGGTATTAAAGTACAGACTGAATCTCGAGTGAGGATCTTCTACCACTTCTAACCTTCCTCTCGGCTATCGGCTATCTTGGCTATCGCTCTGGGTGTTTTGGAGATAACAATAACCTGTGTGAAGGAGACTGCATAACAGAAGACTACGTATACAACGTATTACTCTACATTTACATTCAGCCGATGCTTTTACCCAAAGACTTACATGTGAGGCTGAGACTAATCAAAGCGGTCAGTCAATATTGGAGTTACTACAAAAACTGAAGCGGCACCAAACTGGAAAAATCTCATCCTTGGAGTTCACGTGAAACTAAATAAGGGCTTAGCAGAATTGAACGTTTTTTCAGTTTGTTTACAACTCCTCCCGGAGCAACGTTTAGCAATTCCAGCTCTCTCCTCGGTACTCCTCTCCTAAACTGCATTTCCCACGAGAGAGGTCAACCATAACGCCAGTCCCGACCGTGGTCGTGCCAATTCAAGCCTCCCAGGGCTGAGCAATGCCTATTGACTTCTGGAGTGGCCAAAGCCAATTAAAATAAATGCGTTCCCCGCTCGATTGTTATGAATCGGCTGGTTATTAGGTTGTGGCGGACGGGGACAATCGGATTTCAGAGATGATTGTGTGACAGCGGGAGCAGAGGCCGTGCTCGTGGATGGATGTCATTGGGTTTGTGAGGTGTGTGTTGCTCAAGGCCAAAGACTATTATGTATGTCAGTAAGCAGAGCAGTGTGATCCCTCTTCAAACACCACATACCTTCAAAGTAATATCTGCATCTAAAAGTGTTTCATAATGATCTTATTATTTTCCTTCAATGAAGATGCAACGACCCCTAAACAGCAGTGTCTGCAACAGGCAGAATACTGAGCTGATAAGTAGGCTAAGTGAGGCTGGTAATATATACTGAGGCTAATCATGAATGGGAAATGGAATCAATTATGGAATGGAATGATTTCTAAGCTTTTAAATGCTCAACAAAGACTCATAGCTCTGTTGTACATTTCCCAGTTCAACATGTGAAAAAACATGTGAATTTGTGACATCTTGAATCTTGATTGAATTGTTTCCACAGATCCAAGCAAAGTCATTTCACTTGGAACCCAAGAAGTAACCCGTGCCCCTCCTCCCAATGCACAGCAATCCCAACTGAAGCTTTACAGAAGCCATGTACACAAGCCCAGAGCGCTGCGTCTCTAAACCAAAGAACAGTTCCTCTCCATGGTGCTCTCTGGCACCAGTATTAATAGCCCCCCCGCTCTTGAAAATGCTCAGCAGCAAAAGCCGACGATGTCGAGAGGGTAGCTGCAAATGTTTTCTCCTTCTCCTTCCTGCTAAAGAACACCGATGCTTGAATCAGCATTGCTGCCGTGCCACTTCAATTGTTTTATGAAAACTGTTGATGGGTTTCGAGTGTGCTATTAACATTTACACAGCACCGTAAATGACTACCTGGCTTGTTTCTCTGGCTAGCGGAGGATGGTTTTATCTCTCTAAAGCACATTCACACATTAGGCCCTCCATTTTGGATCTTGATTGCTCGGTTTTTTTTTTTTTCATGTCTTTGTTAAAAGTGTTTTGTTTGTCTAGGTGGTCATTTATTTTTCAATTGTTGTCCAGCTCAACCCTGGCATTAACCCCTGCCAGGGTTAGAGGTTCGATTCCCACCCATGCTAAGAACGTGTGCACTCACAGTGATGTACGATGATTTAGATGAATGCATCCACCAAACTGCATATGTTTGACTGGAAGCAACAACTTCTCCATGTTAAAAGTTATTCCTCTGCTCAAGTCCTCGCGTTCTCCTTTGAGTCCGACCGTCTTGTTGTCGAGAAAAATGTTTCCAGTGAAGGCACCTTGCATTCAACGCGGTGCGTGTCCAATCAACTCCTCTACAGGAGAGCAATAATTCCCTCCCACGTCTGTTCCGTGACATTGAAGAACAGCTCATGATGAACACAGCGTTCCTGCCTTAAATAGACGACGGAGGACAGCAGATGGTGTGGGAGGAACACCTGCCATAAGCGACACCCTAAGCGACACCCTATTGTCTTCGACTGGAGACGCAATGTCTCCAGTCGAAGACAATAGTCCTGATAACCACGTCCACACTTTGCTTCGAGTAGTTAAAGATAACTACTCAGACGCATTCTCAGAATCATCACACACAGGAAAACATCTTCTTTCACTGGTGATGAGAATCACTGATTGTGCCTTGAACTGAGAGAGAG
>OMNO01067719.1:0-13299 GCA_900303215.1 Trachyrincus scabrus | reverse complement strand
TGGAGGTGAGGTTCCGTCGTTAGATTGCTGGAGGAGAACCTGTGAGGAGAACCTGTGAGCTGATCTCGTCCTCTAGTTCCGTACAGTCAAAGATGCGCAGACCGATGCGCAGTGGCGCCTTAACGCTGCAGCTCAGCGGTACTGTGGAGCGGAGCTGCAACGACTCAAACTGCCATATGACATCGGTATTGACCGATAATAATAATAATAATAATAATAATAATAACAATAATAATGAAACATTAAAGCGTTACTCGGTGCAGGGTATGTACCGTAGGACCCCCACTGATACCCTACTAAACTACAGCTAGTCAACAGTCGTGTATTGTAGGTAGTGGTCAGATAGAGGTAGACTGGGCCCTGCTACACCCAGGACTATAACAGCAGGATACACTATTACATAGACCTGTAGAAGGGCCCCTTCCAGGTCCTGGGGGAGTATCGTCTTGTCCTTGCACACAGCAGTCGCGTTTGTCTGGGGTTAGTACAGTACAATACCCAGATATATATATAGAACACACACAATCACACACACACACACACACACACACGCATATCTATCTATCTATATATATATTGATAGATAGATAGATAGATATGCGTGTGTGTGATATATATATATGATATATATATGAATATATATATAATGTGTGTGATGTGCAAAGCAGACAGGAGACTAAGGTGTTTGTAAAACAACCGTAGAGAACAATCCGTTGGTTTTTTTCTAACTGTATTTAGGCCTACGACCGTGTCGCCACCCAACATGGCCCCCCTGTAATCTCGTTTGTTTTGTGCTGCAGGAGCGACCTCATGTGGTGAGTTATAGCAAAGATTATCAAACGTCCAGGGCCCATGGAAAGTTACCTTTTGTGAGTGGTCAAATATGAATATGGCATCAACATGTACTTTTTAAATTAGGTTGACACTCCTATCATCAGACATGATTGATCTCTAACTTATTTAACCTCTTTGAAATATTGTAATTTTCACATTAATTTACCTTTAAAAAAGCCTTCATTTAGACATCCTACAGCACACCTGGACCTATGATGTCATCCACCAGTAGCTTTGGACCCCTAGTTGAACCAATGAATTATGGCATGTTCGAAAGAACCATCCTTCTTATAGTTGATTAAAATATAATCAATATTATATTGGAGTAGTTCACATACATTGTTGATTAGTATAACCACTTACCTAAATAAGTGCGTCATTCTAACATTCAATTGCTACTGATAATGCCTAGCCATTCCATGTAAGCTGTTATTCTGAAGGACATTTGCAAAGGGCTGGTCTAAACTGAGCTGCAGAACAAACTTCCCTCCCTTTTACTCCGCTCCCTCCAGTTTGTCAATGGAAGACTACGTTTAAAATGTAACCCCACCTGAAATCTATTGTCAACCAATCACATGCAAGAATGTCTGCGCGGATGGCACCGCCCTCCTTTGTTCAGAGCCAATGAGAATGGAATTGTGGCATTTTGCCTTGGGGGGATAACTCAGCCCTGGACGTGTTACTTACGCATCACTTAACTGTTCCCAATGTGTTCAGAACCGTGGATCCTCTTTTGGGTTTCTTACAACTACTATATTTATTTATTATGGAAAGTAGACAACAATGGCTTACCAGGCTGAAGAACGAGCTTAGCGACAGTCCTCTGGTTTCAAATGTAGCGTTTGGCTTTATCCTCATGGGACTAGAGAAGCTGGTGGAGTTGGAGTTTGAGTGTCCTTGCAGTCCTACGTGGAACGGAGTGTTTTCGTCTGCGTTCTTCATCATTCCTGCCGTGATGGCCTTCGCGTTGATGCAGATCATTCAAGGGTGCAGATGTGATACGTGGTGCAGGAACACTGTTTCCCTCTCAAGTTTTGTTCCCGCTATTGTTTGGCTGATTTTGCTGTTCCTGGACGGCCAGTACTTTGCCTGTGCTATGACGGACTGGGAGGGCAGGTTTGTGATAGTGGACAAGGCAGCTCCTCAAAAGTGGTGTGAGCCAACTAGTGAGGGGGATGTCCCGCTACAAGAACTGATGCTTCGCTCCCAGCAGCTGTTTGTTTTTTCTCAGGTGAGAGGAAGAATTATCTCTAAATTGATTGCATAGATTTATGGGGGTCAAGGATGCACTCTAAATGCACTGTACTAAAACATCCATAATGTGAATGAATTAACCGCTACAATAATATGCGTATGAATAACTTTGCATTAACTTATATCGGGGGCAGGATAGTGTAGTGGCTAGGTTGAGTTCTAGTCACAAGGTTCTCGGTTCGATCCCCCAGTGTCCACATTCTTGAGCAAGACGACTAACATGCTCCTGAGTGAATTCACTGTGAGTTGCTTTGGATAAATGTGTCTGCTAAATGTAAATGGTAATACCACTTCATAGTTTGATTATTCATCAATGCACTGTGGCTTCACTCTCCTTTTCTGTCTCCAGGTTATTGGCATCATCCTTCTGATATTCATCTGTGTGGGACTCATCGTGTATGTGGTCAGACAGAGCTGTGAACAGGACCTGGAGATGCAGGATGGAGACGTAGAGGAGCTCACGGTGCTCCGGATGAGCTCTCTGAGGACCCGGTCTCCATGAGAGGAACATCGAGTTCACGCGGAGAAGTGGCGTGAACGCTTATACCAGGAATAGACTTCACCGTTGGTTTTCATTGTTTTCAGTGCCTTGTGTACATTCACAGATAGTTCTTTCACGTCTCTTCCATGTCTTAGTGCCTTGTAAAGGCGTTTGTTTCGTTAGTCCAGTTGTTGTTGGACTAACACTGCAGCACACTACTTTCTAACTACAACTACTTTCTAAATGGTCATTCACTTCTACACATCATGTTGTATTGTTCTTTTGTACCTTTGGTAAAACCATGTAATAGAAGTTTTAAAGGCAACTTCAACAAGGGAAATTGGATACAGGAAACAGGATATTCTGTAGCCAGAATAAATGCTTTTTGCCTGTATTTTACGACCAAAGGTGCAGAACATTTACTGACGCTATAATGTATAGAGATCCCCATGGCAGCTAGTGTTGAACATTGTTTGGTTCCTCAAATATTTTAGTGTTTCAGGCAGTATAGGAAAATGTATTAAAGTGTGTCAAAGTAAAATTCCACTTTAAATAATTCAGGGCCGCTTTGTGTCTGCACATAGCAAAAGACTCCTGACTGAGTCATCCAATTATACTCATTCTGTCAGGTATGATTATATATAGCAACTATGATTCAAATATATATGATTATGCCTACTGCAGTTTTGAGATGGAAAATATTGTACATGCATGATGTATGAAACTGTCATGGATTGTGGTTGTTAGTAGCCAAAAGTAGAAAGTACGAAGAAGTACTGACATTCGTTTTGTAATAAAGAAATTATTTATTTAATGTATTGCTCTGTGATTTTGTACAGATGTACAGTATGTAATGACAACGGTATACTTGATTTGACAAAATTTATTCATGAATATAATGTTGACAATATATATGATTCATTTAAAAGTCACAATTCAGCAAGTGTATTTATTCATGAACATAATGTTGGCCAAACTATGATGGTATGATAATGTTATTATAGTTGTTTGACCCCGTTCTAAAACACTACATTTGTTTTAATAATCATATTCACTTTCATTATGAAATATTAAAATCTGTTGCATGAATAGCTAAAGATGACCTTAGACGTTCTACTAGGGTGCTGTTGAGTGATTTCATCGGCACTTCTATAAATCTACATAGCAATCGAGCACAAACCATCTTATTCATGCATATTAAAACATGACTCCCAAGAGGGTCTATCTTGTTACATTGATATACGTCTGTTGTATAATTATAATTACCATAAGCCACAGATCAGACTTCTATAGTGTGCTTTTTTGCATACAGTCTGGTCATTTTCATTCCAATGTGAAACTTTATTTACAATGCAATTATTTTTTTTGTTTTGTTTTTTAAACATACCCTTCATTACTATTAGATATGCCAATAAAATATTAATTAATTAACCAAATCTAGGTGATGATATACATATTCATTGATGACCTTAATTTGATTGATTACTGATAACTTGTTTATTTGTTTACATGATTTAAACAATTGCATAAAAAATGCTTTCCTGTTGAACCGTAGAAAATTGTTCTTTTTTAGGACCAAATATCCATAATGCACCAAACAAGTGTTACGAAACCAGTGAGTATATATCTTACACAAATGTGCACAAATAGATTGATCGAATACCAAATATAAAGCAATATAAAAACATACTATCCATTGTTAGTCACGTTTGCGTTTTATTCTGCGACAGACACAGAAGCACAGTCTCTTGACCGACACAACCACGGTCAGCAGAGTAATCAGCACAATTGCTAATAAAAACAGGACAACATCTACAGAGTGGTAGGAATACCAAGGCATTGTGTAGGACTCCGTTATCAGGTGAGCAGCACCTCTGTTCCGTATGACATACTCTATCCAGAAGAGGGCGTGGTCTAAGGGCTTCATTGGCAGGTCCCTGGAGAGTCGAGAGAGTCGCTGCATGTTCATCCTGTATGAAGGCTCATGGAGTACTTCTTCAATACCTTGTAGAAAGCTGTCTCTGTTAATAGTGAATACATCTAGCATTTTGGCAGCTCCTCGAACTTTTATTTTGACAATATTGTCGTGTTGGTCAAAGATCAACGGAAGTCCCAGGATAGGAACCCCGTGGTAGATTGCCTCTTGTACTCCATTGGTTCCTCCGTGCGCCACAAACACTTTGGTTTTCGCGTGTCCTAAAAGGTCATTTTGTGGCATCCAATCAACAAGTAATGTGTTGTTGCCTAAGGTCGCTGGCGGTTTACCTTTATGCCTCCAGATTACTTTCTGAGGTAGTTTTGCAAAAGCGGCAGCGATTTCCTCAGACAATTCATGGGGAAGATTTCCAATGAGCGTCCCTAGAGACATAACGATGACTCCGTGTTCTCCTGAACTCTGGACAAAGTCCTCCAGGTGTTGAGGAAGAGGTTTAGCAGGTTTACATTGAAATCCTCCTATATAGATAACATTAGGCATGGTGGGCCGTGGGAACTCAAACACAAAGTCAAGTCTCATAAGCCACAGGTCAGCTCTTTGTAAAAGGGACATGAGGGAATCTTGGCCAAAGTATTTTTGCATCAAGCCATCGTAGTGTGGTGTGATATAATGTGTAATAGTAAATTGTCCGAAACAGTAAGTAAACACATTCAAAAGTCTTTCTCTGAAGCTCATCTCATCGGATAGCTCCATCCCTGGCAGAGGAACGTAAGAAAGAGGAGAAGGGGCAATGGCAAAATGGCCTTCACCAAAACATGTCCATCTCACATTAAAGACTAAAGGCAGATCTAAGTGGCGGGCAATCATGACACCAGTTAGTGTGACCGGGTCCGTCAGAACCATGTCGAATTCCGCATCCCGTAGTGACTCCACCAAGTGTTTGTTGTCAAGAATATGCTCAATCAATTTTGACCCCTGCTTGTGTATGGTGGAGGCTATCTGTATCTGCTCCATTTCCAGTTTGAAACGAGCCACGGAAGACCTTCCGTTCTTCTGGATCTCGAAAAGTCTACGAATAAATACAGTGATGAAGTCTTCATCGAAGCCACTCCCCTGATTGAGTGTAATAGCAGTATAGAAGGGGGAGCTTTCCTTGATGTACCAGCTGTCTGTTGTTCGCAGCACTGAGACACTGTGGCCCTTTGAATGGAGCTCTTCAACAATGATGTTCATGTTCACCCAGTGACTCCCATCTACCGGGACCACCAGCACATGTCCTGCCAACACAACAGTTGGACATAAGAGAAGGAGGGTGGTCCAAAGCAGCTGCATTTTCTTTTAACCTGGCCATTTTGAGGGGGGAAAACATTTAAATAATTTCAGTAAACAATTCAATTAATGTAGAAATATATAAAACACAAATAGACTAAACAGGTGATATACATACACCGCACAACATATTATGATATGTTTTAATTATCTCTTTAGTTTTTAACATAATTGAACAAAATGTTTAAGTGTCATGTTGTTGTTTATGTCTACTTGACACTCACTTGACATTATTGTATCATAACGTAACTCATGATGCTCTTGGTTTCTGTGTTGTATTTGATATATTATTCCATTCATTTGAGCGCACTCTTACCTTAGCAAAACCAGTGCAGCTTCCTCCAATGTTGGCCTTGATGTGGTGCACAACAAGATACTTTAAACGAATGCACTTTAGCACTCCCAACTTGACATGAACTATCACACATTGCCCGTTGTTAAACATTTGCCCAATGTACCAATACCAAGCCTTAGAGACCAAGCTGTGGAGCAGGCTAATGCCTGGCACACACTAGACCATTTTTAAAATGTACAGTAAAAATATGTTTTACTGTTTTGTTTGTTAAGTCAGTGGAGGGTATGGGAGAATTTTATTATAACATATAAAGGAAATATAATCATCGTCTTACCATATATGCTGTGTGAAATGAAGTGTGGAGAAACACTGAGAGTCATCAGGTGGTGACTTGTCTTTGTAAAACATTGGATAGCCTGTGCCGTCCGTATGGTTGTGTGGGAAAAGGCAAACAAAGATAAAAAACCAAGGTTCAAACAAAGTGCAAGTGCAGCTATATGGTAAAGGAGAAGGACGGTTCTCAGGAACCACTTCTTAGTAGAACACTGTCTGCCATTGGATAGGGGTGGCTTAAGACATACAAAGCATAGGATTGGTTTAGAACATACAAAGCATAGGATTGGTTTAGAACATACAATGCATATGATTGGTTTAGAACATACAAAGCATAGGATTGGTTTCGAGCATACAAAGCATAGGATTGGTTTAGATTCTAAACCAATCCTATGCTTTGTATGTTCTAAACTTTAGAACATACAAAGCATATGATTGGTTTAGAACATACAATGCATATGATTGGTTTAGAACATACAAAGCATATGATTGGTTTAGAGCATGAGGGAGTGATCCGCAGAGAAGAGCATAAAAGGTGTATCCTGGGTTTAGTTGGGCAGCTCCTTTGCAAACCAGCTCAGGCTTTTGTGTTGCTTATTTCAAGTCTTTCATTTTGATACTTCGGCTTCTCAACCTCTTCTATTTTTTGATAAAGTTTTTAAGTGTTGTTATCCACAACAAGGGCAACGATTTGACCAAAACAGCACACCACACACCCAGGGCGCCTGCCTGCGGCCCCCGTGGCCACCAGAGGGCCCCCAAGAGCGCTTCAAATGTTCCACAAGAGAGCTTGAAATAATTGGGGAAAAACCTCACTCACCAGGCCCCTCACTCACCAGGCCCCTCACTCACCAGTCACCTCACTCACCAGGCACCTCACTCACCAGGCACCTCACTCACCAGGCACCTCACTCACCAGGCACCTCACTCACCAGGCCCCTCACTCACCAGTCACCTCACTCACCAGGCACCTCACTCACCAGGCCCCTCACTCACCAGTCACCTCACTCACCAGGCCCCTCACTCACCAGGCCCCTCACTCACCAGTCACCTCACTCACCAGGCCCCTCACTAGACATATTCCTGCAGTTGTGTCAATGTCAAGAAAACTGCAAAGGTAAAAAAGTAATGAATTTATTAAGTTATGATACATGTGTTATAGTTATTAAGACATGACGAGTGTTTCATTTGAGTCTTTGTATGTCAGCATAGTTTTATTATGTCTGTGATCACAGGAAAGCACATACATGTGTTTTAGGTTTGACATTTTTGAGTTTGTGTGGTTTTGTTGGTGGTTGTCCTTCAGCTGTTTGTGTCGCTGTAGTTGGGAACGATGATGCTGGCCCACTTGTAAATGACTGGGATGAAAAGCAGACCAGAGCCAAGGACTGAAACAAGGAGAAAGGCCCAGAGAAACATCCGGTCCAAAACCTGGGCTACAAACTTCCAGTCTTGCACCACCTGTACAAAAAGAAAATGATAATGATCATAACAAAACATCTCAATAGTAGTTAAGAATATGTGTGTGTATGTGTGTGTGTGTGTGTGTGTGTGTGTGTGTGTATACAAATAATACATAATAGGCCTATACAATCGAATATTTTTGTTGCAAAAACAACTTGATCATGATATTTCTTATTCGATTTATTGAGTATGTGTTGTTACTTATCCATCGCGTGAGGTTTTATTGTACACAAAGCGTGAAACACTGGGAGCAGTTCAATACGATCCGTAAAGAAAACGTCATGCAGACATTAAGTCTTGCTGCAGAGATAATGAATTAAGATATGCGCTCGGTGTCACATTTGCTTACATGTTGCCATAAATCGATTTTATTTACCATCTTATTACTGGTTTAGGGCCTTGGGCCACAGTTAATCCCACTTGACTATGGATGTCACTATGACCCCTAAGCACCCTGATCTATGTTGATAATTGTAGTCAACCATGTGATGTATACGTGTCTACATAATAATGAATTTAATGTATTTAGTGCATTTCTTGAACCCAATGCGCTGAAAACACATAGTCCTGCTCCACAGCATACTTTTGTATGTAATCAATATCTTCAATGTCATACTTTATTTGATAGGCACGTGTCCACCAGTTTAAAGTACCAAGACCAATCCATGACACCTACCTCTCGAACCTCATTCTCCTTCATGACATGCATGGCAATGTAGCGAATAGAGTCCAAAGCGGCTTGCAGGTTGTGCCGTGTGTTTAGCGGAGGTGTGGCCTCGGATGTCCGCCCACTGGTGTCCACGCCCTGTCTGCTCGGTCCTTCTGCGGCGGAGCGATCCACGTGGCTCCGCATGCACAACAGTTTGGGTAACTGGTGCAGGAAAATCCTCCTCACCCACGGCGCCATGTCGTGGTGTGTCGAGGAAGAGCGATGGTGGACGTTGATGGCGAAGACGGTGATGACGATGGACAGCGTCACAAAGATCATGGTGAAGACCAGGTACTCCCCGATGAGGGGGATGACTTTGGAGGAGGAGGGGATGATCTCCTCGATCACCAGGAGGAAGACGGTGAGGGACACCAGCACGGAGGTGCACAGCGAGATCTTCTCCCCGCCGTTGGATGGCAGGTAGAAGACCAGGATGGTGAGGAAGGACAGGCCGATGCAGGGGATGATGAGGAAGAGGGTGTAGAAGAGAGGCAGCCTGCGGATGATGAAGGAGTAGGTGATGGTGGGATAGGATGCGCTGCCGTCCATTCTCAGGCCGCGGCCACCCGTGGCCGTCACTATTTCCCATTCGCCATTGTCAAAATAGTCACGCTTATCCACATTGAAGTCCTCCAAAAGGATATCCACCTATAATACATAGAGATAGAAAAAGTAAATAATTTACTGGGTATACCCTGCAAGAAGATCATAGTTAATAATGTCTTTCAAAAATACATTTCAGGAATTCCTATTTCACAATACCAACTGTTGTCCACAGCAAAAACAGCTCAATTAGGGATCATATCACTTAGATACACTTGGCTTTAGTCTTCATGACTGATCCTGTTTCTGTATAGTAAACTGTCACCTGTGAGCCATCATAAGTCCAAGAACCAAACTTCATGGAGCAGTTCTGGAGGTCGAAGGGGAAAAAGGTGACATCAATGCTGCATGCTGACTTGTAACTGGCTGGTGTGGTCCATGAAATGGTGCCATCGTACCTGACAATGACTTTGGTGACTGTCCCTTCAAAACGCCCATCTGCACTGTTGGGAATTCAAGGGAGTCATCATTTATTATATATTATTAATGTATCATCGTGCGTCCCTAATGTTCCTTATATTTCATTATACAGGAATAATAGGTACTTTGTTACTTGGTTGTTTTACATTAATGTATGCCCAAACATTAGAGCTACATGCTTCTCATTGATTGAATATATCATTTCTAATGCATTCAGCGCTCAAAGTGTTTATTTAAATCAATCCTAGCCATACCTCATTTTAGCCGGCCAAAAATGTAACATGCCCTCTGTAACGTATTGTTGCTTGGCAACCGCGAGACCAGAGACCATCAAACGTACTTATCATACAGCACGATGTCAGGGGTCCAGACCATATCCGAGGGGACACGGATGGTGGTGATGCCCAGGTAGTCACGAGGGTTCCACTGGAGTTTGATGTCAGTCCACTCCTACACAGGACACACAGATCATACTGAGAACCATATTCATGTGGGACCTGCATGTTCAATGTTTTATGACCCAGTAAATTAAACAGAGAAGAAGAGCAGGGCTTTGGTAAGAAGAATGTGATGCAGGTTAGGTATAGGTTACGTTAGGTTAGGTATAGGTTAGGTTAGGTATAGGTTACAGGTTACAGGTTACAGGTTAGGTACAGGTTACAGGTCAGGTATAGGTTACAGGTTAGGTATAGCTTAGGTTAGGTATAGCTAGGTTAAGTTAGGTTACAGGTCAGGTATAGGTTACAGGTTAGGTATAGGTTAGGTTAGGTATAGCTTAGGTTAAGTTAGGTTACAGGTCAGGTATAGGTTAGGTTAGTTATAGGTTACAGGTTAGGTTAGGTACAGGTTACAGGTCAGGTATAGGTTAGGTTAGGTATAGGTTGGGTTCAGTATAGGTTACATGTTAGGTTAGGTATAGGTTACAGGTTAGGATAGGTATAGGTTAGGATAGGTTAGGTATAGGTTAGGATAGGTTACAGGTTAGGTATAGGTTAGGTTAGGTATAGGTTTTGTTGCTTTTATATTACTGTCATTCTGTCTCTTAAACTGGTCCTTGTGTTTTATTGTGTTTTGCGTGGGCATCCGTTGATCCAAGCCAGGGGTTTATATGTCAGCGAAATGCCACCAGAACACGACGGATCACAAGAGTCCCAGTGAGGTGGCATCTGACTGGGCTCCTTTCATACGGTCGCTGAGAGAACAGATGGCCAAGCGATGTGTTTTACACCATATTTACTTTTTTTAGGTCGTGATAGTCACCTGTTTCATCCACACGTTGGTTGTCATGAGCTGGTTTTTTTCATCCTGGGGGAGAAAAATAAGTGAAAAATACTTTATATGCGTGTGGTGATTATCCAGAAATGCACACATGCACTGCCCTTCACATCGAGTCATTTAGGACTCATGGCTTGTGAGTTATAGCTGCATGGAAACAGGATTCCAACAGTAGCATTAATTTACCTTTAGGCGCTAGCTTATGTCACAATATGTCACAGTATTGTACTAATTCAACATCACAGTCATTCGTTTTGTTGTAAACTTACTACGTCAACTAGCTGGGAGATGGCTAGTCCAAACTTCACTCTTACTGTCCTGTTGAGGAATTCCACCGGCCTGACCCATTTCTGGTAGTTTCTCAAAAGGCAGTTTAACAATCTGTCCTCTGCCTTTACGTAGGAGGAAGGTTTTGTGGTCCCTAAAGAGAAGCATCAACAAAAAGGGGGAAACAAATGAAAACCAGAAATGAATATAAAAGTTATAATAGTACATCAGTTGACAGGGTCGTACATCATCTAAACTGTAGTTCAGTCCCAGTCAAAAGGTTGTGGGTTCCTCCCTGCCAGTCTCACACACTGATTGTTGAGTCAACTGCACATAAAAAACTGAATAGTTGGAAGTTGTTGAAGTTAGAATCGACCCCTTAAGACCAACGAAAGCTAAATCCAAGTAGATTCACGACTGCATTGTTTCTAAGTCCCTTGCAGAACAAAGACTCATCGATTGACTGTCATTTTTCTTATTTCATTCCCTAGATGGTCATAAACCCTTTTTTTGTGATAGGTTTGCGGTTGTTAATCCCCCTTGAGGATGGCAGATGGGATGACTACTAATGTCACTGTGTCACTATTCTATGCCATGGATCGATAAAAGGCCAGGCTGCAATCAATGACTGTGATTAGCAGATGCATCGTGTTTTCCGTTCTTGACTCTCATCCCTCCTGTTATGTTAAGTGAATTTGATTCTAACAAGACTACGCCGTGATAACAGCATCTTTCAAAATGTTCCAAGAAAAGCTGTTACATAATAATTCTCATTAAGAATAGGGTCAGGTCTTGCAGGTCTTCTTACCACAAGCCTGAAGCTGCTTTGAGACTACTTTGGTTTACAAATACTGGTAGCATGTAGCATCCCAGTCAGAAAGATTGGAGGTATGCATTAGGTATGCACCTAAATGTATCTCCAAACTAAATGTATCTACAATCAACCAGTACATCAGAACAATGTTGTAAATAGATGAATACACGAGTGTGTGTGTGTACAAGATAAGTGATATGTTATTATAACATATGATATGTTATTCCTTTGAAAGCACATAGTACTGTTATAGATGTAATCACTACTGTGTGGTTCGGATGGTTCTGGAACCATCTGCTGTGTCTTCTAAAGATACCGCTAGCCTAATGTAAAGATAAGAGTTGCCTGCTTGATCCCAACCAACTGTTAATGTATCAATCAGCACCTTGTGTTACATAATCCGCAATCCTCAAGTGGTCTGAAAGAAGAAAGATGATGGAACGCTTATTTTAAAAATGACCTTGGCCACCGTGAAAAAAACCACTCACAGATATTCACAGACTCTACAGAGTCATAGTGTCTATATAATTAACGATGTCAACAACACCACTTGGACATGAAATAGTCCCCTGTGCATTCAGTGGATCTGACACTGAAGGTACTTGGTATTGTGAGCACTGGCAGGTTCGGGGTCTAACTTACGCAGCGAGAGGCACAGGTGACTCCAGCTCAGCGCTATCACAAGCAGCAAGGTGAGAGAGGAGACTGCCCCCTCTGCTCTCAGCATGATATCAGAGGAATGCCAAATTCAAACAGCTGGTTCCCCGGGCAGCACAGAGCAGGAACCTACAGACGACCACAGCTTGGTGTAAACAGAGGAGCAGGAACCTACAGACGACAACAGCTTGGTGTAAACAGAGGATAGGACCATAGGGGCTGCAGGGGGAGTTTAAATACAGTTCATCTCGTGATCGTACTGTATAACACTGTGACTATCCTAGACAGCATAGCTAACCTAAGTGGGTATTAATCCCCCCGTGCACAACATGCATGCACATTCAGAGATGTGTACCTTTCCCATTACCTTGCTAACCGGACAACAACACAAGGCAGCAAAGCAATAATATGCAGGCAGCACCAATTCCCTTTAATTCCTCCGTAAACCAAAGCAGCATATTCACCTGCTCTGTGTCTCTGCCATCGATGACCAAGCCAGACGGGTTGAAAGGGGAGGAGAGAGAGCAGATCTACTGCTCTTCCATCGCACGCATTTCTTCTCCTTCTGCCGTCCACCGCTGCTGCTTCAGTTCTCGCTGCCTCTGGAAATATGCAGCAGGCGATGTGT
>OMNO01067718.1:0-11347 GCA_900303215.1 Trachyrincus scabrus | reverse complement strand
CTGTAGAAACAAACCCCATTGTTCCTCACTCACACACACACTTTCTTCCTCTTATTTTGCTTCTGCGGCCGTTCACGTTTTCATTTTTTTGCCTCCTCTGCTCTTTTTTTTGTTCCCACAGTGCAAAAGCATTTCCTGCCTTTCTGTCACCGAGGTGTATCTCTAACGGCACTTTTCACAAAAAAAACATGCACCACACACACACACACACACACACACATTCTACGATTAGACTCTCCCCATTTAGAGTAATAACCTATAATACTAATACTTGTACTAATAATTACGTACCAATATTGCAGTAATCAACAATGCCTTTATGTACCATTAAAAACATTGAGCGAACAAAAAGCTGAAACTATTGGGGCTAAACTCAATGAAATAGTAAGCCATTGAAACATGAATTAACATTGAAACATTAGTTCATTCATGGGCTTTCTAAAGATTAAGGTTTGGCATATGCTCTGCGACCCACTCAGAATGCCCTAGCGACCCACTTGAGAGAATCACTGATTTAGAAACTACAATTTGAAGTGAATAATTATTGATGTATACACATGTTTTTGATGCAGCAGTCCCATAGTTCCCTCTGCAGCCTAAATGGAGACGTTAATACCATGCGACAGAGATGCGTGGGTCCAGGTAATTGAGCTTGGAGGTGCCCAGAGCGATCTGCTTGTTCTCCTCTCTGTCGGTGGCCTGCATCTGAAGTTTCATCAGCTGTTCTTCTATCCTCTGTACTGCCTTACGCTTCACCTCCACAGTCCTGACAGAGAGAGAGGGAGTAAAAGAAGAAAAAGAGAGAGAAAAGATGATCAGAATGATTATACTTGATTATATTTGATGAGATTAATGTTCAAAACACAGTGGAACAGAGAGATGAGGACAGAGTTAATGAATGACAGTTTCACTTTGACTTTAGCAAGTGACGGCTAGCAATGAGGATAGCGGTCTTACTTTTTGCTCTTGTCATCATGAGAAGCCTTGTGATCTGCCTTGGCAGTCTTCAGCTGTTTCCTGGCCGTAGACAGTTGCTTCTGTTTGTCATCAATCTGTAATCATCACAAACACACTGGGTCGACTGGCCAAATTATGTATATTATGTACAGTCTATGAATCTACTGACCAAGTTGTGTATATTATGTATCTATGAATCTGGTCAAATTATGTACATTACATATATTCTGCAAATCTACTGGACAAATTATGTACGGGGTATGTACAACTCTACACTGCAAAAAACAACAACATACGTTTCAGCAAGGTAGAAATGTTGCTGCTGTGGTAGTAGAAAACCATGAGAGTCAACGTTACGCTGAGTGAAGTGGCCCAGGGATTTACCTTGGTCTGCAGGTTCTGCATGGACTTCTCAAAGGTCTTTGGTGGGGCTCTCTGGTGGTTACAGAGGACAGCTACTGCCCGGTTGGCTCGGTTGTAAGACAGGATCTTGGCGGGGAGGGTGTCATCGGCTGTCCACAGAAGACAGGAATAACAGCGGGAAAAGCGGCAACGTTATGGCAGAAAAGATCGGACACTCTGCGTATCTTCGTTTGGGTATTCACGTTTGCTGCGTGAATAGAAACTCAGAGGTATCGCTATCTCGTTTTGCGTTTGGGTACTTTGAGTTCCATTGATGTATGCTACATGAATGTATGCTACATCAATAGAAGCAAAACGCTGTTTTGCGTTCTACTTCCAAGTGACCAAATGCAAGACGACATACACAACCGCTTTGTGCGTGTCTGTGAGAGCCTGCTGTGACTCACGGGAGGTGAGCGCCTTGAGTTGCTGCTGCAGGGTGATGGAGGCATTGTAGGTGCGGAACACCTTGGCCGTCAGTCCGTCCATCAGCTCCTGTAAGTGCTTGTTCAGAATGGAGGTCTACGGGGATAGAGTAGAGTAGAGGGTGGAGAGTCAGTGTGACAAGAGGAAGGGTACACACATGCATGTTGCTGTGTGTGTGTGTGTGTGTGTGTGCGTACGTTAAGTCTGTCGAAAAGGTCATCCTCGGGTTGCTTGTTTTCCAGGAACAACTGGAGATTCTTGAAGACCTGAAGACGTGAATGTAGCATTAATTCATATTTTATTTAACACAAAGTACTACACATGAGTATGGTATAGTTGGAAATAATGAATGCACTGTCACATGTCCGCCAGCCGGGGGTGCCATTTTATCCCTTTTCAGGATGGAAAAGCACAGGTGTTTTTGTTCTCCATGTGTTTGTGCAAATAGGGAAACTGGAAAGGATTTGGCTTTGGATATTTGTTTCTTTAAGAGGAAAAGAGAAGACGCCGTGTGTGTGTATGCGTGTGTCAGTAATAGCAGGAAACAGACCGCCCCCTGAGGCAGAGTTGACGGTAAGTGTTTAGGGTCTGGATCACCTGTCTGTGCAAACATCCTCCTTATCTCTCTCTCTTGCTCTCACACACATACAAACCACAGTTCACTTGTTGTGACCTCATTAACGCTAAGGCCCGCCTTAAGCAACAGTCACAAATAAAGAAGTATTTGAAGACTTCTAAGTCGCGTCTATCTCATCCTCATCTCCAATCCCCCATCCTCAACACTCTGTTATGTTCCTGTTACTTTACTCTACATTCTCTCTCTCTCTGTCTCTCTCTCACCCTCTTCTCCACAGGGATCTTGTTGTAGTAGCGAATGGAGTCCTTCCCCAGGAAGTCAAACTCCACAACATACTCCTGATCGTCCATCTTGGGGTGCAGGTTGATGTGCTCCACCCTCAGGGAGCAGCAACCCACCGTGTCGGCCGTCTCGCCCTCCTCCTTCTCGTTACCCGCTCTCAGCGCCAGCTACAGGTGGGAGGGCACACTGCACATCAATATTACTAGCCTGGCTAGAGCCTGGCTAGAGCCTGGCTAGAGCCTGGCTAGAGCCTGGCTAGAGCCTGGCTAGAGCCTGGCTACAGCTGTCAACGGTGTCAACCATGCGAGGGAACGGCCAGCTCGTCGGGAGCAGTTAGGCGTCTTGCTCAGGGACACCTTGACACTTAGCTAGGAGGAGCCGGGGATTGAACCAGCAAACCCTCCGGTTGCCAGACAACCTGCTCTACCTGCTGAGCCGGGATGATGAGAGACACTCATGAATGCATGTTGTGACATGTTGCATTCACAGGATAGGCCGAAACGTCCATGGAGATAAAGCACTGAAGGAAGTAATTAGGATGATTACAAAAATCGTCACGATAACCACATTCACTTGTGTGGCACTACATTCACATGTAGTGCCACACATAAATACAACACTCTTATTTCTGCTGTGTCTCTTCTCCCCCACATAGACAGAGCCTGCAGTCTAGTCACTCCAAACAGAGAGACTGATTCTTCTGCTCACCTTGTCTATGAAGTAGAGGGCCACGGCCCTCTGTCTGATCTTCATCTCCTTGGACTTCCAGTCGTCTCTGTATTGAGTGCGCAGACGCTCCACGCACTTCTTCAGCCGCCGCGCCGTCTCGTACTTCTGCCAATCCTTCTCCCCCTGTGTGCACACGCACACACACAAGTGCACAAGCAAAGAGAGAGAGGAGAGAGAGAGAGAGAGAGAGAGAGAGAGAGAGAGAGAGGAAGAGAGATATTGAAAGAGTGAGGGAGTAAAAGAAGAAAAAAGGAAAAAGTGGTCAGTAAATATCCATAAAAGTGTGTGAAAAATGATCTGCGGTCTGGGAAAAGGGAGAGGGAAAGCTCGAAAAATATCTAATATATTTCTTCAATCTCATCTTGAGATTTGACATGTGGGGAATGAGACGACGTGAGGTGTTGCTGGTGTGAGGTCACACAGGTACCTTGATCCGGGAGCTGGGGTTCAACATGATGTACTTGATGGAGCCCTGGATGTTCTCCGTCCAGGATACCAGCCACGTCACCTTGTTGTCATGGCGCAGCTCCTTCCATCGCGTCCCCGCGGGGGGCTTAGGGTGCTTCGAGTCCCTAGAGACGGGAGAACTACACGTAAGCACTTGGGCGGTTAACCGCTCGGGTCATAGTCCGCTGTTGCGGTCATGTTCCGCTGTTGAGACAATAGAGTAATACTGCAGTAAAAACACAATCTGTTGAATAGCAATAATGTACGGGGTAATCATTTCCCCTTGGGAGGAGTTGTTGTTTCTACAATAACAAAGAGTACAGTCTGCCTGCCACATTGACAGGAAGACTACATTTGACACAATGCAGGGCTAGCAAGTGTGTGTGTGTGTGTGTGTCCATATGTAAACATGTGTCTGTGTATAAAGTCCACAATATATGCCACACGCAGCTCATATCATGTCCAGAAAACAACACACTATGCGGAAGGAATGTAATAACAACTAAGTAAATCAACAAAAGTGATTCTGTCGACTGTTGAAAAGGAAACTGGGGAACATAACAATAGGACACGAGAAGAGGAAGGTAATAGTATAAAGGAGAGATAAAGAAAAACAGGAAACCAGACAAAAGCAGACACATACGCATTATGATTATTGTTATTATAAGGCACAAGAGAATGCTCATTAAGCCACAGTGAGCGTTTCCTCTTTTAGAAAGATGACATGAATCACACACTCGGTATTAACAGCGTTAACAGTGTTGTACATGTCAGGAAACATGTGGATGGGGCCTCCCCCTTGTGGCCGGTACACAGAACTACACGCGACAATGGCAACTGAATAACCGTCACGATGGCTGGGTCACTCACTTGCTACAGTTGATGATGATGTCCTCTGGTCTGATGCGGCGCTTGAGCATGCCCATCTTGGGGTGATCCCCTCGTCCTCGGAAGAGACCGGGGGGCTCGATGCGGAAGTTGCCGATCCTCTCCTTGTGGTTGTCCATGATGCAGAAGCCGTACTCCTGAAGGATCCTCTCGTTCTCCTCTTTGATTTTCTAGGGAAATGTTCAAAATACATACATCAAAACTCTGTACATCCATTACATGTGGGGTGGTTATGAGGTCAGGGTATAGTGAATGAATGTGTAGTGACTATGAGTGGTATTTGGTGTTTGGATGATATGCATTTACCAGTTTCTCATCTTTGGACATCTGTTTCTTAGCTTCCGATTGGGCCTTGAAGTACTCGCTCATCTCATTGAAGTTGCACTTGTTGAGGTCTGAGATCTTTGACTTCTCCTCTGGTGTCATTTCCTAGGAAGGAGAACCAGAGAGGAAGAGATTGAAAAATGGTTCGGGTAAAATGTGTGATGTTAAGAGGCGATACGAGTGCCGTTCATGAGTTTATGTGATTGATACGCTCTTGAAATGCTGAAACGAAGTGTGCTCTCACCTTTCTCCAGTCTTTGAAGAAGTTCTTCCTGAAGATGTCCTTGGTGGTGTACTCATGATCCAACATCTTAGCGAAAAAAGTGGATACCTCTTCAGCAGGCGGGTTCAGTTTCATTTGCTTACCTTAAGAAACCCAAAATAAAGAAAGAGACACATAAATACATCACAATGAATGAAACCATTGTCGGGAAGTAACCTTTTCTGAATAGTCTCAGAAACGCAGTGATCCTCACCATCGTAGTAAAACCTGACATGGTGAGGAAGGGGGTCGTAGGGAAGGGCAAACACAGGTCCCTTGTGTTCCAGGAAGCGCCACTTAGAACCGTCCGTGGCCCTCTCCTCCTCCCACCTTACAAACCAAACATAAGAAATAATAAAAGCGCCACATTTTTTGGGCATTAATGTTAGCGCAAATACAGTTTTCAGTATGCAATTTGTAGCCATCCCACTGTCTGGGGTTCATAATACTGTTGCTTCTGTTCCACATAATCAAATATGTACTTTCTATTATTAAGTAACTTGTTGTTTTACGTTTTCTCTTTATGCTTCCTACATTTAGTCTAGAGCCATTCATGAGCTAATGCCATTTATTCTTCTTCTATAGCAGAATACTATTTTGCTGTCAGTATTTTTCCACAGTAATCTCTAATGACAATAATGACAATGTAACAATTGAGGTGGGTGCAGTAGGGGGCATCTATGAGAGGGTTCTCCCCAGGATTTTTTTACATGGTGGTTTATTTCAATGTTTAAACGAGGGCTAAATATATCAAAATGCTTTACCTACTAATAATAACAGACTGGTAATTAGGTAATGGACTCCAGTTTTTCTTTGCATGCTCTTGAATAGCGCTAGTACTGTGGTGCAATTTCATTGAAACTTTGCACAATGTACAAACCACCTTTTTTGTTACATGATAATTTGAAGTACCCCCATACGTTCAAAGTCGTGTGACTTAAACATAAGTGGGTCGTTTCTTGCTATATGCGGACTATGCGGTTGCATAGGGCCCCTGAAGCCACCAGAGGGCCCCCAAGCTGCCATTTTAGCCTTATATATATAGGCTATATATTACAAAATCTATAAACGTAATTAACCAACGTTATTGGATAGGGGAGTTGTGTCTTGTGAGCAAATCAACTTCAACATTACACATTATATATATAGGCTATTATTGGTTATGTTTTAATAATTTGCACTTTTATATGTTTTTCTGTTTTCACGGATCTAGCCTTTTTCTCTTGAAGTGCACCAGATTGATGCATTTAAATGTTAAATGCATACCCCCAGACCACATTAGATGGGTTGGAATCCCCCCACCATAGTTTCACAAAATAGGGCCCCCCAAACAACATTTTGCATAGGGCTCCCAAAACGCTAGAAACGGCCCTGGTCATTTCCAATGAGCGTCCTCACACCGGCGCCGCCATACAGCAGCGCTACAACTTCCAGCACTGCTCAAAACATTGGCCCGGATCGCAGCGCCATACATTGCCACCCATTATATTAAACACAGAACAAGACCTGAAATGTAATCTTCCGACGTGTGTTATCCTTTCTAGCTCCGTGGCTCTGGTGTGCGACCCGCTGAAGGTCTGTCGTAACCCCGTCGGACTCGGACCGAGAGTGGATCCCAAAGCCACTGACTTCCTCCACACGCTTTTTGAAGCGTTATTCAAATAAGACATGTGTTTTAACCAATTGAACCGTTTCAGAAATTAAATGGGGAAAAAACGACGACGTCAAATAAACGTCCGCGTCGCGACAGCCCCATGCTGAAATGTTACATGGTAGCGCTGGAAAGTAGCATGGTGGTACAGCGCCACTATTACATTGTTTGCGAAGAACCCTGTATTATATGTTTTGTAATAGAACAAATAGCATTTGGGGCGCCCATCATCATTTTTATTATATTTAAAATATAAAAATAATATGTTTTTTAAATTTTCTTTTAGTTTTTTAAAATTGCATAGCTGATTGCAGTGGCGCTAGTAATCAAGCGGCGGCGCTGCGCCACTGCTGGATGCATGTATGGGAACCACTGCCAATTTTAATTATATTAATTATAAGTATATATGTTTTTTTTGTCCATCTCTCCCTAATAAATATTTGAAGCATGGGGGTGGAGGTGGATGAAGAATAGATAAAGGGAGTTGTATGCATTACGTATACCTACATGATGCAGATGTACACATGCTGGTCTGAGCAGAAGAACTGTGTATCCCTTGAACTCACCATTTCCACTTCTCTTCCTCCTCCTTCTTGGGTTTCTTTCCGTCCGTTCCCTTTTTGACTTTTGTCTTCTTTTTGGGCTTTATGTCCTAATATATATGTCAAGATATAATCATTAGTTTAGAAATATTAGCTGAAAACTCCCATCCAATGTACTCAGTGAATATGTGAAGGAATGCACTTCATGAAAGTAGGCCTACCTCATCCTCCTCTTCCTCATCATAGTCTTGTCGCCTCTTCTTGGCCTTTTTCTCATCCTCTTTCTTCACTTTTTTGGGCTTGTAATCAAATCTAACAAAAAACAAACAAATACATAAATGATGCATGCGCTTGACTGAATCTGTATGTATATGTATTAACTGAAATGTAACAACACTAGCAACACGTTGCCAGTTTGACTGGATTTGTAAACATTTAACATTTGTTACTCACTCCTCGTCATCGCGTTCCCTCTTGGTCGGCTTGTGTTTGGGCGAGGGGTCAAATCCATTGTCTTCTTCAGGCTCACTTTTAATATGAGGTGGGCTTTTCTCTCTGAGTCAATATTTAAAGACACATAGATTATTAATAAACACAAAGCCAGATTTTGAGTCTATCAAGCCACCCACCAAACTCATTATATCACTTTATTTTTAATAGTAATATAATAATATACAATTTCTCAAGTCAATTCTTGTATACCTTGCATATCCATTTTCATTTTCCCTTTTCGGTTTGTCTATGTGGGATGATTTGACCTGTGAAGATACAGAAGAAAGTACTTTAAGCATATATCTGTTACAGGTAGTTTTGTAGTCAGGTCAGACAGACTGGTGCAAAGGCAAACCTTCTCATCTCTCCTCTTCTCCTTCTCCTTATGTTTATCCCTGTGCTTGTCGGAGCTGCCGTTGCTGTGTTTCAGCTTTTCTTTATCTTTGTCTCGCTGTTTCTTCTCAGAGTCTCTCCCTTCCCTGTGCTCACTGGGAAAACAGAAGCCCAAGCAGAGAGGTCAGAGGTCAGGGGGGAGGGGTCAGATGGTGTCTACTATTCAGATGCCAATTCATTCATAACTAAATGATAGTAAAGGAGACATTAACAGTGAAAGGAATTAATGCTGATAGCAACTGACATATAAAGAGTAAAAAACATCAATCCATGGGCATGACTAGGAAAACACACAATAAGACAGAAAATCTGTATTTGGTAAATCTTAAGGATTTACCAAATACGGATTTAGGTGTATTTGTGGGATTGCTATTAAAAAAGTAATATGTCATTTGACTAACAACATAATGTACTATTCTTGATGACTAACTGAAAATAATGTCGAAAATGCTAATATTTCTTCACTATTTGCTATAAAAATTTCATTTTTATTAATTTACAATCACAATTATCACAAAATACTCTCAAAATACAATGTTGGTAAAGACACCACATTAATTACAGTTGCACAATCAACAAAAAGTCAGCATAGGTAGGTTAATAGGTATTGACTGTTATCCTTTGTGACATAGACCTCTCCACTAAAATGATTGGTCAATAAAGATGGAGAAGAGACATTTGTACAGTACCTGTTGCTGTGCTTGGCTTTCTCCCGTTCTTTGTCTTTCTTGTGGTCTTTGTGTCTGTGTTCTTTGTCTTTGTGCTTGTCTTTATGCTTGTGAGAGTCTATGGGGAAACATCCGTGGTTCACTTGACTTGTAAAAACACATCATGAAAGATGTAATCATATTATTCATCTTGTGAATATAACAAAATTGACATTCCCTTCAATATGGCTTTGATAGACTTTTGAATATTGATTAAATTAATCTACATACAAATATTCTTCTACGAGTTAGATGGACAAGATCGCAACATGTTTTACAATTATTATTATTTTACAATTTAAATGTAGGCCTACAAAAGTAGTCGGCCTACATGGAAAATCCTAGGTCCATTAAAATAACCTTTGGAACATCCTAACATTAGGCTATTCCACACTCACTGGAACATGTTTTCAAAAGGAATGCGTTAAAAAATGTATTTGATGAGAAAGCAAGTCCAAGGCAAAGAGTTGGTAGAATATCTGTGTGCTTTCTAAGAAGCGTATCTTCATCAACAGAACGGACATCAGAAGATGGCCTTATAGTCCCTGCTTCAGACCAAGATTATTGTGCTATTGCATAGTCTAATTCTCTGAAGCTGAACCCCCACAAGATAAGACGGCGATATTAACCAATTAAGTAAAAAGTAAGTGCGTAAGTAAAAACGACAAAAAGGCATTTTAAGACACATTCTTGTAATATTTCTATCAAATGTCAAGTCCGAGCGGACTTGGCCTTGATCATCACCTCGTGGTGCCCCGCTGTCATCACAGTTGAATAGCGGTATAAGGTATGGCATTGTCATAAGAACAATAACACTCATCACTCTATTCATTTGAAGAGGCTTGGGCCTAGGCCTACTTTCCAAAAACAATTGCCCAACAGTTGAGGATCAACAGAAACATTCCTTAAGTTTACATGAGACACATGACAAACGTGTGTTTAATTATCAGGACATCAATTCCATATGGTTTTAATAATGTATTTTTACATATTTTCTATTTAGAAAAGTTTACAAGTAAAGTCTTATAAGGAATCATAATCGCCCTGACGAAAAAATAAACCGCTGGGTGTAATATCATACAGGCAAAATACAGTTGGTTAAAGGACTATGATATGGGCCGACAGGGGAGATAAGCTCCCAGCTTTCGCCTCCATATCACGGCAGACAGTTTCCTCACTGGTCGGCACTCTGGCCGTAAGATAGAGAAAAAGAAAATGGCGTAGAGACTAAGTCCTCAACCCCAATTCTGCTACTTTCGGCTCTAAAATTAGGCATATTTGCACACACGTTTAATAAAGCTATCGCATGCATAATAAACACGACGCCACGGACTTTAAGAATCAATCATTAGAATAGAATATTTACAAGCGCAAGGGTAATTTTGATACCCTGTTTTTGAACAATAGCCGCAAGAGAGTGGTGGAGAAGGGACTTAGTCTCTGGGACGCCATTTCTGTCCTTTAAAAACTAACAGTAGACGGGTCACGATTTACAATGGAAAGCGAGCATTATGTGAATGAAAAACGTTATTGCATGACCTACCATTTGTTTTAGTTCCAGAATTGACCTGAAAATTTGAAAGACAAAGGTATTAAATATTTCTACTTTCTAAATGCCGGTATCTTGGTTATTCAAGTTCCAGTGGGTAGAAAAATAATTTCTAGATACATCACCACATATAATTGCAACCGCACAACAATCAAAGCTATGACAGTGATAGACTAGTATTTAAACTTATTTACTTCTCCATTATTTCATACCACATCATTACTAGCCAACCATGACACTTACTGTCAATACATAACTGACGTGTAACACACGTAAAAAAAAACATTGCTGACAAAGAGCTACCTGGAAATCTGTATTTCTATGATCTCCGCTCATCGTCAAGTTGTTGTTTGTAAAAGGCAGTTACAGAAGACAGCTGTTCAAGAAGCGACGTTGGCACAAGGAATCCTTGATAGTCTATGGAATGGAGTCGGTGTGCGCTGGTTTAAGTCCCATTATTTAGACAGTGCGCATGCTCATATCAATTTGAATCAGGAGGAAAAAAACCTTTGTGGGGGTACCTCCCTGACAAAAAAAAATCCAAATAATGCATCTCAGACAAAACGGACTAAAATACAAGTCAGTTACAATTACTTAACACGTACCAATTTCTAATTTCTAAATGTTCTATTTTACTGGGCTACCATGTGAACATTAATTAAGCTAAATGACAATTGTTCCAAATAAAGACTATTTGAAAGGTTTAATTTAACCACCAT
>OMNO01067714.1:0-16055 GCA_900303215.1 Trachyrincus scabrus | reverse complement strand
GGAGCCACTTCAATTTATGTTGAACATTCGTATTTTAGCCCTTTTTTATTTCGCATTATTGTCCTGCACTTCTGCAGTGACACCCACATTTCCCGTCTGGGATTTATAAAGTACATTTCTATAGTGTGTGAGTTAAAGAAAAGATTTGTGAATTAATAATTTCAGCTGTGACTGGAAATACTGCGATCTTTATCTACTGATAAACATCAGTAGTCAATGGTGGTTAGTTAAAGTCTGAGTGTGTGACAGCAATTCTCATTGCGTGAAGTCTTCCCTAGTCAAAGACTTCTCTTCTAGCTTGTACATGATCACTGTGAAATGTGTGCGCTTTGAAACTCAGCATGGTCAGCTCAACATACCCAGGGAACTGCATAGCTGTTTTTCTTGATCCTGTTATAAGTCTCTTTCAAACAGGACGTCTCAAATGGGGGCTTGCCCACAAGCAGAGTGTACCTGAGAGGGGGAAGAAAAAAGCAGATATGGGCATGAGAAGACACTATGATCTATATTGACTTTCATATTGACAATGGCAAGCAAGCCATCATCCAAATTAACAGCACCAATAACAAGTTGTCCTCAAGTTAGCATAAAATTCCATCGAGTCATTGAATGAATGACATCAAAATTACTGGATGCATGCTGGGACGGCCCGACATGAAATTCTGAAGCGGCCATTGAAACCCAGATGCATAAAGGACTGGCACCCGCATACAAGTTATGCAGATTTAGTGAAATCTGAAGTCTCATCTTTACATTCTCTTTCCACTCCCCATGTGACAAATTAATCTACAAATGTCTTGTGTGGTGAAAGTATGCATTTTTAACTTACAGGATACATCCAAGAGACCAGACGTCCACCTCAAAGCTGTGGCCCTTCTTACAGAGCACTTCTGGGGCGATGTAGTTGGGGGTTCCACACAAGGTCTTCTTCCTCTCGCCGTCAAACTCAATCTTGGTCGCCAGGCCAAAGTCCCCTTTGGGAAATCAGGAAAGGAGGTCGCACAATTATACAAATTTCTGAAGACCACTATGGATTACAGTTGGAAGAGCGTCGAGTTTATGAATTGGATCATATTTATTTTCTCAGTTCTTTAGCGAGAACAATAAAAAGGCATTTCAAAACATTTTGATCAAGGATGACCCCTTTCATGTGATCGTCATTATACGTTCAAAGGTTATTGTCTTCAAATATGAAAACATCAGGGTTACCTATTTTGACATCCATCTCATCGTTGAGGAAGATGTTCCCCAGTTTCAGATCTCTGTGGATGATTCTATTGTCGTGGAGATATTGGCATCCTTTGAGCAGCTGCATCATATAGTAGCGTGCCTCTGGCTCGGTGATGGCCTTACGACGCTTGTGGAGCTCCAAGAGGGACTGGAAAAAAACACAAAAAAAACATTTTTTTTTTTTTTAGTTGTGTGCATCCATAGACCAGAAGTGTTTGCATGCTGTAAAAGGGGGATTTCAATATGATTGGTGGTATGGAGGAATATGTTATATAGGCTATGCATTGTTAAGTCGATGCAGTTTGGCAACTGCCAAAAGCAGGTGGACCATTGCAACGCCAAAACCGGATGTCATGCACACAATTTAAATATTTAAAAAACAACAACACATGATTGGGGGATAAGGTTCCAGTCTGGACTGTATATAGCTGGGCCTAGTATTGCTGTTCATCCATACGTTTGTGTGGAACAATAAGATTCCAGCCATGCCACTTGTCAAAAAAGTGAAACGCTGACCGTTGGGTTTTACAAGACCGTCGACAACATGAAGGCTATGCCATATCATCACTCACCCTTCGTCTGCAGATCTCCAACACAACGAAGACAAAGTCTTCATCCTCGAAGAAGCCGTGGAACCCCACGACGTTGGCGTGGTCCAGACTCTTGTGGATCGCGATTTCCGAGGTCATCTTCTCCCTCTGGTGTTGCTTCATGATCATCGACTTGGGGACGATTTTGCCAGCAAAAACTTGCTTTGTGTCCATGTCTGTGATTTCGTAGCATTTCGCGAAGCCCCCCTTTCCGAGGAAGCGACCTCGGGAATACTTCTTCATCGTACGAGAATCAACCAGGACATCGGGGATCTCCTTCAGCGGCGCAGACTTTGGATCCACATGGGCCGACGGATTCGTCGGCTTCGCAATCGGTGCACTCATGTTGAATTAAGAGCTCCTCAAACGTGATAAGAAACAACCGGATACCCGTATTAACTATTCAATTAAAAAAAAAAAACCTTTAATTTACCGACTACACATTAATTTAAATGGTAGCCCTACCTTCGACTGACGTTAGCCTTGTACTCGCTTGTAGCTTTGCTCAAAACTGATTTAAAATGAAAACCAAATCGCCTTCGGGTGCACTTGTCATTCGACGGTTCCGCTAAATAATAAAAGCAACCTGTCAAAACGTGTGGTAAAAGTGTCAGAATATTTTAAAATGAACTAGCGCCAAGATCTGTTCCTTACTGCTGCGTCGTCCCCTTCGCTACGGTACTTGTGATGAGTTTAAATGCTGCCTCGTTCGTTATGCCCCTCTCTGATTGGTCCTCGAGATTTGAATTCTGAGCCAGTGTAGCAAAGCATCCTGGGAGACCGACACGAAACCGCCCAATCGTTCGTCAAGAAAACAACATTTGTCGATATGATGCATATGATTGGTTGTCTGGCATTTAATACTTCCTACACTTTGAAAAATGTAAAGCAACGTCATAGACTCAGAGTTACACAGGAAGAAACAATAGTTAGTTTTAATTCTACAAGGTGGAGGAATGCAGAGAAGGCCCAATGTGTTTTTGTGTCGTATTGTGGGTTTTCATCTATTATAAAGCATTCTATGAAAAGATCATATTTGAAAAGTAGTGTTCTGCATTTTTCTTCATACACAGTGTCTTCATACACATTACGTTTTTTTGTAATCTGAATATAATAAAACGATTTACAATTTGGTAAAATATAAGTGTTGGTAAAATACAGTTTTGAAATGGTTCCACTGTCATAGTGACAATAATGCACACTAAACACAGCTACAAATCTAGCCATGGAATTGAATAAAAACGTTTTTCTTAATTTTACATCACATTTATATAATGCTTTTGTGTATACAGTATTATATTCAATATATTAACAATACAGACATACAAATCTGACAGTAATATAAATTAATTTAATAAAATGATACAATGGATGGATAGGCCTACCAACAACAACAATTTTCTGATTATCTTTGTTACTTATGATCACTGTCATCACTATTGTCCTCTGTGAATTAAACAGCCACAATTTTTGGCCTGTTTTTCCCTCATCTGCTACTAGGCAGAACTGTTACCCCAGGAAACCCTCTCTATCAAGTGTTTGTGTCCATTTAAAGGTTGTTTGTGTTGTCAGAGGAACATGAAGATAAGAGGAGGATCGTTGAGACTCATGAACCCACTCGCATAAATTAGGCTAAAATAGATGTTTTGCCCTACATCAGAACAAATCAATGGATATGTTTAATGTACAATATAGGATACACAGCTAAATGTTTTGTTGTTTGATATTTGGGGATTTTGTGAGCCAGACATCTTACTGCCGGCTGCAAGAGTGTATCAGCATCACTAGGGGGTGCTGTGGAGAACCTGATGCTCATAGCTCGAAACTCCTCATAGACGTAAATTATGTTTTATTGTCAGTAGGCCTACGTTTTTATTGCATGTATTATTTGTTATTAACTTTAAATTAAACGAACTTAAATAGTTTGTCAAAGATGTGATGACCTGTGTGTTTTCAGTGTTTGTGTTAGTCAAGTTTGTAAAATCGTTTTCTAATTTATCTATTTTATATATTTCTATCTATGCGTCTACAGTAGACCTATTTCGCTTCAGAGCTGGCTTCGTCTGGTAAACATACGAAGGTGTTTGACCTCCCAGCCAAGGTATATGTTTAGCAGCATACCATAACCTCTATCTGTTCCTTATATGTATCTAAATCAGCAATCAGTAGGAAAACATGATACTTATTCTTTGTATTTACTTTAGTGATGTTATTTAAAGGCAAACGCCTAGGTGAATTTGACTGCCGTAATGCATCAATTAACGTCGGTGACCGAGGCGACCATAGGCGTTCAGTTGTACTAATTAAGTTCACCTGCTGCTGCACGCGCTACGTTTGGTCTCGTTCGGTAGTTGTCCACCACCGTCCAGGCGTCTCCTGTTTCCAATTCCTAGACGCGGTAGTCTTAATATTCATTTAGAAATGTTAACCTGAAGTGGTAGGCGTTTATCTTTCCTGGTTAGCGGGTGATTAATGAGTGTTTTCCTCTATTTCACAGGTGTAGTACGAAGACTTTTCGAAGTAAAACGAACAAACTCACCTGGACCTTCCGTGAGTAGGCCTAGAACATTTACATGTCTGACTACTGGCTTATTCAAATGTCACATTAATGTTTAGTTCTGGATGCTAGCCTAGGCCTATCTATTGTCATTTGATTGTATTCGTTGTAGTAGGCTAGGCTTCTTTTTTTTTGTAAGCTGGAGATAATTAAAATTTTATGGTAAATGGTGTTTATGTGAAAGTAAAGTCTAGGCTAACTTGGAGCCTATATTTTCCAAAAAAAGTCGTCTTGTTTAGACCTGGTGTGAATCATGTAATACATGTCTATGAACATAAAGCAACTTTGCCTTTACACTCCTTCACAGGTCAAATTCTGAGCCGCACAATTAACTATGAAGAAGGAACTGCAAGTCAATTCTCCTTTTTTCTGCTTGGGCCCGTTCATGTTTGTTGGCTTCCTGGTTGGTTGAATTAACCTGACAGGTGTAGGTTGATTAGCAAGGATGTTTGTTGGTGCATGGGCCGTTTAGTTTGAATTAGGATTACTTCGTTTTGTTTAAAAGTGATGCAAGAAGTAGGCCTATAGGTTCTAGGTGAGTTGTAAAGTGTAACGATAGAGTTGGATATCTGTGTACAACCAAAATGGACTGGGTTGTGTTCTGATTTATTGTGTCCACTTCCCCCACTACTTTCCTGAACTGCACCGCTGTATCACGTGAGTGTTGTCCTACTGATGGGGGTGTGGTCTGAGTGAGCAGATATGCATGATGGGATACGATGCTGTCTGAAGTCTACAGTTCTGTAGAGCTGCCCCTTCAGGAGAAACCGTGTTCAAGAGGCTGCATCAGTAACATGAATTGGAATGTTCTTCACGATGGTTACAGGCATTCTCTAAAGAGAAATGCTGTGGGCAAGATATGAGGGCTCTTCTCTCAGCATCTAGAACATTGCTAACCTAGGTCCAGAGAACCATGGAACGCATTTCTACGTCTCTCTCTCTCTCTCCATAGTTCTTGAAAACTTAGTAACAGTTTTTCTACCTTCCCAGTTGGAGGAGAGCACAACTTCAGTCCAAAAAGGATCCCAGTTGGGATCTTTCAAAGATGGTTTCTGATTTGAGGGGATCGCTCTTCCAGCTCCAGCTGGCCTACGAATTGGCATGGGTGGGTGGCTTCTGGCTCTATGAGATGTGGGCGTGTGGAAATTGTGTACAACATATGAGTGTGGCCTGGCATTGACCAGTAATGAGGTACTACATGTATGTGAGCGTGGCCAGGGTTCGACCTGACATAGGGTACTACATGTATGTGAGTGTGGCCAGGGTTCGACCTGGCATAGGGTACTACATGTGGCCAGGGTTCGACCTGGCATGGGGTACTACATGTATGTGAGCGTGGCCAGGGTTCGACCTGACATAGGGTACTACATGTGGCCAGGGTTCGACCTGGCATGGGGTACTACATGTATGTGAGCGTGGCCAGGGTTCGACCTGACATAGGGTACTACATGTGGCCAGGGTTCGACCTGGCATGGGGTACTACATGTATGAGTGTGGCCAGGGTTCGACCTGACATAGGGTACTACATGTGGCCTGGGTTCAACCTGACATAGGGTACTACATGTGGCCTGGGTTCGACCTGACATAGGGTACTAGATGCGAGTAGGGTAGAGTAGACCTGGCATAGGGTCAGAGTTTTATTGCCAAGTATGTTAAAATACAAGGAATTTGCTTTGGTTCGTTGCCGCATAACAAACATAAGACAGGCAGGTAAAAACAAGAAATATAAATAAACGTAAATGACTAACAGTAGAAAATATGAGTGTTTTAAGAATAAGTGTAGTGTGTCAATAAGTGTAAGTATGAAGATATGTGCAATATGAGGATATGTGCAGTAACAGAATATGTAGAATGTGTGCGTTAATGTAACGCATAGTCAGATGTCATAAGACATAAGTGTGGATAGGATAACAGTCAGAGGGGGACCCGGGCCGTATTGATGAGGTCAGTTGCAGTTGGGAAGAAACTGTTATGCCGTGAGGTTTTAGTGCTGATGGACCGCAGCCTCCTGCCGGAGGGGAGTGGTACAAAGTATTGTGACCAGGGTGGGAGGTGTCGGCCGCAATCTTTCTTGCCCGCCTCAGGGCCCTGGAGGCGTGCAGTTCCTGGAGGGACGGCAGGTTGCAGCCAATCACCTTCTCTGCCAAGCGAATGATACGCTGCAGGTTGCCAGGTTTCGACCTGGTGTAGGGTACTACATGTGTGAGCGTGGCCATGGTTTGACCTGCCATAAGGTCCTACATGTGGTCAGAGTTAGCTGGACCTGCAAACTGCGTCCCCTTGATTCAGAAACCATCTGGGAAACATCCCAACTAGGCTTCTCTTCAAACTGAAGTTGTTCAGCTGAGGAGGTAAAGAACCCCTCACTGGAGCTTCAAGATCTATGGAGAGGAACATTTAAATGTGTTCCGTGGTTCTCTGGTGTAAGACATAGGTTGTATTCTAGTCACTGAGGGGAAGACCTCATCTTCCCATGGCATTTCTCCTTGGAGAATCCCTGTCACTATCTTGAAGGATATTCCAGTTCTGATGTTACTGATGTTACTACGGCCTCTTGAAAACTTGGTTTCTCCTGAAGGGGCGTATCTACAGAACTGTAGACTTCAGACAGCACTGTATCCCAGCATGCATCTCTGCTCCCTGAGACCACTGCCCCAACAGTAAGGCAACATTCGATGGAGATGCAAAGTTTTTTAGTGGCAAGGAAGCGGACAAAGGGATCAGAACACAACAGCGTGCTAGGTCTGTAGCTCTGTAAATCAGGAGGATTGGTGGATACCAGTTCTTGAAATTTGGGTTGATTTTATTACATTACATAACACTCGCTCTTTCTCTTAACCTCTGTAGATGTATTGGTTGAAATTATATGGTCTCGGTGTTGACGCTGTCCACTGTTTAGTTTGGAGTAGCGTTTTAGGGTTATGGTTGCGTTCTATGAGCTATAAATTATCTTTTGGATCAGTATAGTTTATACCTGGAATTATCTAGATAATTTGTAAATGTCACCATTTTTCATTTAAGGAAATCAGTTTTTTGGCAAGATCTGAGGCGCAAAGCTTTCGTGGGACCTGCGTTTTTAATGATAGGGCTTAATTTGGTTACATGTACACATGGGGGCCTTGCAGTGTAAAGTCACAATGAAATTAATAGTACAAAAAAACCAACAGCAACAAACTACTAGATCACCTCAAGGTAAGTCTGTTGGATTTGTTTTCAAATGAAGATCGAAGGACTACAAGATGTTCTGTCGTTCAGCTCAAGGTGAGGTGCTGGTTATTTTTCTTATTGCTGGGTTTGTTCTTACTGGAATGTTAGGATTCCAGTTGGAAGCACAAATTAGGAGATGCAGTTTGTGAACCTGTAATGCTGCAGTGTTGCATGGTGCATGGGGTATGATCCTTATGTTCCGATGGGTGGCTTTTTAGGCTGGAGATACTGTATAATGCAGGACATAATTGAGCCTGTATGATCACTTGATTTGGTCTCATTTATGGTTGGTCTTGATTAGATTACCCATGACTATTACCCAAAATCAAAAGGGCACATTTGGTATTGGGTAGTTGGCTGTTGAGTCACCTGAGTACATTCAGAATTGGCATTTACGTAACCTCATCACGAACTTGTACCCTATTTCCATCAATAACCATGGCATGTTTGACCTACATCTTGCGCTACTATAGGAAGTGCATTCATATAAAATACACATTTGTTGGCAAATTTTCTTTTGCATTGTCCCGCAATTTACACGTGACTTCTGCGATACTTGCTCTGTACTTACGACTGACTCGCGTACCAACCTCCATTCTACTTATCAACTCGTTATCTTTCATTGACATAATTGAACGCCGCAAAACATTTCAAAGCAGAGACGTTTGGCATTTCTTTACTGATGGGTGCTGTATGGCGCCTGAGATTTACAACAACCCAGCACCCGACTATGGCTAAGTATCATTTTACTTTTCTATTTACTGTTGATACTGCTAGTGCTCTGTGGTGCACATCAAAATATCTGGGCTGTGATTAATTGTCACAGAAGTTAAACTCTACAAAATGGAAAGGCATTACTTTTTACAACAAAATGATGGTGATGGGTTGGTACCTATCTCAAAGTAGTTAAGCGTTAAAATGGTAAAATGTCTGCCTCCACACCTCCCAGCTGCATCGCCACTGGTCAAAGAAGACCTCCATAAAAGTGAGTTCAGTGCTCTTTCAATACTACATGAGTAGAAAGTCCTCACCAGTGCGGTCAGAAATTAAGAATAGCATTAGCAGTTAAGAAGAGTCATACGTTTATTGTTGGGCAAATGCTGCTGTAGTTGGAATGCCACTGATGTGGCTCATAACATTGTAGTTCCTGTGATTATTTTCTTGGTTTGAAACTTTTCAAATTTTTGTCAATAATGCCATGTTGTAAAGTGCTATGCAGAGTAGGGACGGATGGAAAAATACCACAGCTCCTCATTTTCCAAAGTGGAAATGTGAAGTGACTTGGAAAAAGTTGAGGCATATGATGATGATGATGATGACCTCAGTGTGCTCTCTGCAGAGAAATCGGGGAGGAAGGAGATAAGGAAGCTTTGACTCAGGCTCACCAGTGTAAGTGGCGGTATTTGATGTAACATCATTTAACTTGCATGTGAATGTGTTTTCTAAAGATGCTGTCTCACTTTACAGGATCCCCTGACTGAGGCATGCGGCACCAGGGTGGACCACAGGCTGAGACTGGGGACCAGAAGGGGTCACCATCACCAAGCTTATCTGAAACACTGAAAGTCCTGAGGTTCTTCTTAGGTCTGGTAACTAATTATTTTTCTGATTTGAATCCTGTGAGTTGAGGGAATTCATATTTGGGTTTATGTATAAGTCATATGATGTATTTGTTGCTATTGCTGCTACTACTATAATAGTATTGACACATGGCTCAATATGTCAATTTGTGAACAGAATATTTCTAATTTAATAGTTGGGTGTTGGCTACCCCAAATGATCACAAATGCAAAAGGTGTACAGGTTTTACATCCCCAGGTTTGTTACCAGAGACCTAGCTACCGCTGTGTTCGTTACCATACCAGGAATCCGTGGTGGAGGGGAGCTAACGGAGGAGCACTGCTGGAGGACCTGCCTGGAGAAGGATATCCCTTGTAGGGTGAATGACTAAAGTTATTATCACTCACTGCCGCTTCTATGGAATAGTATAGAGCAATAGAGTACTGCTACTAAACTAGCCACTCAACTAGTCTTAAATCTGTCACTGCAGTCATCACTTCTGATCAATATGATTGGGAGAAAACGGTCCCCAGCATTTTGTTACTCACAATTGTCTCTCTAAATGTGAGGGCTGCAGAGTCTGCTCTACTCTCACGGAAGTTGTATTGTTTTATTTAACAAATGAATAAATCTGTCGGCTGAGGCGGGAGACATTTTTATTCATATGTGTAATTTCAAGTATTGTATTGTGACTAGATGAAGCTGATGACCCACCAGGATCCAATCGGAGGACTACGGCGTGACTACATCTTTGGAAGGTAAATGCCAACTGTTGGAACAAATTTTCAACTAAATGTTGACCTGTGTCATATGAATGCCAGAGGTTTGATTTGTAGTATTGATGTAAAGACATTTTTTAAATGCTCTTGAAATCTTTCATAATGTAGCTTTTACACTGAAGTCAAAACTTTGTTTCAGAATTATTTAAACTGTGTCCAAATAATTAAACCCAACCACCCATGGCTCAGTCAGTCCTGGATGCTTTTTCCAAGTAGCTCTGTGGACAAGGAAAGTTTAGAATTTTAAACTAAATCATGGCTGCTGTGGGTCGCATAGTCCAGGGTTATATAGATTCTGAGAATGACCTGTATAAGAAGTTGTGATGTGTCTTCCAGACCTAGATGAAGACTGAGGCTTGGAGAACCAGGTGAAGACTTCTGATCATCACCAGGTGAAGTTATCCTGATCTGTGTACTGCTTTATAAAAGGACCAGGTGTATGTTGGTGTCCCTGGAGGCAGCATGTGGAGGAAGACCATGAATCTGCAAACAAGTATTCCTTGTAAGTTTGCATAAACTGAACATAGTGGTTTACCACCAAACTACTGTTTGTTACAGACGGTGGACCGAACTACTGCTGTTTGATACCAGACAAACTACAGATGTTTGTTACCAGACCAGGAATCCATGGAGGAGCCGTGCTGGAGGACCTGCAGACGGATGCACTTCGTGGGCGTGAATGACGCCCCGACTCTAAAGTGAATATCACACTTCTAACTCACTTCTATTGAATACTGATCTACTAGTCTTAAATGAAAATGATAAAGATGATTTTGAGAAAACCGTGCCCAATATCCTTTCTAAATGTGAAGGCTCCGGTCGTCTGAGGTGGGGGACGACCATATTTATTAATATCCTGATGTGCAATTTATAGTTGTGTTGTGTTTTACTAGATGAAGCTGATGACCCACCCCCAGGATCCGATCTACGGACTATGTGACTGCGAACGTCTTTGGAAGGTACATCCCAGCTCTTAAGTCAACTTTCAGTGTCTTTAGGTCTAGGAGGTGATCGAACTTGTATAACTATGTTGTCTAAAGTGAACATTATGCATTTTTTTCTTTGGCAACATTACAGAATGACCTACGAACAGCACCTCATGCAGCTGAAGTCAACGCTGGACTGAAGATTCATTGCACGCACACGCACACGCATACGCATCCCTGGAAGGAGCGAACCTCATGTTTCTTCCTTGAGTTTTTCCTTTGCCCTTGGGTTCAGAGTTAGGGTTTAGAGTTAGGGTCAGTTGGTTAGGCATGGGCTGATTTCACGACATAACTCTTCACTTGCTTTCCAAATGCTTTCCCAAAAATCTTTTGATGTGCACACTTTTTTGAAGATGTATTCTACCAATTGTATTTTATAATATAAAATCCTATAAAAAATCTTATCTGCTTGTGTGACTTTTTCAGCATGTTTTGTGTGGTCAGTTTAATGCTCTAAACTAAGTTGAACTTCCATAACACATGTTATATTTACAATATATACACATGATTATCCATATGTTGTTACTATAATAAAGACATCTTTGTATTGGTTTGTGCAGTAATCATGGAATAGACTTTGAAATATACAATTAGTGTGTTACTTGAGTGGCGTTTTAACTCTGAACCCCTTTAAAAAAATGAGGTCATGGGATAAATGGTCATGGCATAGCTCTCTATTACTAACCCTATAGCCTGCTAACCTATTACTAACGCCTAAGCCTATTACTAACACTACCCATTAAGGGAAATCTAGACATAGAAATAGCCCATAACAATCTGCTCAACTCACCCAGAGCAAAAGCGCAATCCTTGGTCATTCAGGGATAAATACATGACGTTTAAATGAATTGGAGTAAATCTCACATTTCCATCAAACAATGGAAGAGAATCACAATATCCCGTATGCACCCTTCAAATGCAAATCTAGATTTATCTTTGTTCATCTATAATGATACAACATATTTTAAATAATTACCATATATATGTACAGTATTTTTTATGATTTTGTAGGATACCAAAATCTACACAGCTGTGAAACGCATATATTATCAAGGGTCATTAACTTGTCCCACAGTATACCATTTCACATTTTTTTATTTTGTAGAGTGGAGGTGGGTAGTCAGAATCATTGCAATGCAATTTTCTTCCACTTTGCAAAGGATTAAAGGCTATGGTGCTGAAAATAAGTTAGTCTTATAACGTGTATCCTAGAAGAGTGGCGATGGTCCAGTCTCTGAAATGTTATTTCTGCTGTGAAAGAAATAAGGGAGTGGTGGCCAGTGGCCCCCCAGCAAGACCCCCTAGCTCTGCCCCTGCTCATGTCCCGAACAGGTCTCTTCAGTGCCTCGTTCTGTCTCTCGATCCACAAAACGTCGCACTTGCCTATTTGTGGTTGCACTAGTTGTATTTTGTTGATGTTTGATTCAGCTCTGCAGTAAACAAAAACACTACGACGTAGGCCAATGCAACCAATAGGCGACGAAAGAAGTTGACACTCACAAGCTGATAAGACTCATGATAAAATACAGCTGTATTTCTTAAGTGGCGGTTTTCTCTTCAAGGTCTGCCTCGCCGCGTTCGCTCTGCGTTTGGGGATAACGGGACTCAGTCGTTGCGGCAAGTTGATGTGTTGCAGCAAAGCGAGGAACACGCCGACTGTATTGATCCCGGTGAGCGACGACGCCTCCACGAAGCTCGAGTCCCATTCCTTCTCCACCAATGGCATGACATCTGCTGCGAATAGCACGCGACCCTCGCTTTCAGTCAAGTCCGCCTTGTTGCCGACGACGGTGATCAGCGCGTCCTTCTTCAGTGTGAGGATCTCCTCACGCAGCCGCCCGACTTCTTGAAACGACTCGAGGTCGTCCACCGCGTACACCAGCGCAAACGCGTCGCTGTGCTTGATGCTGAGTTCTCGCATCGCCGGGAAGGAATAACTGCCGCTGGTGTCCAAAATCTCCAGGCGCACCTTTCCCGAGTCGGTGGTGTCGTACTGTAGCGCGTGGAGTTCTTCCACGGTGCGCGTGTGTTTTCTTTCAAAGTGGTCGTGCAGAAACCGGTGGATGAGCGCGCTCTTCCCGACCCCGGCTGCGCCCAGCAACACCAAGCGAACTGTGTTACTTTCGCGCTCTAAAGGCATGATGTGGGGGAAAAAAATAAAAATTAAAGTATTTTGTAAGCAGCTTCGATCTCGTGTAAAATGTAGGCCTCTCGTCGTCCGAGCTCGTACAACAGGTGTATCGCATTCACCTCCAGTAGTGGAGTATGGTTCTGTATTTATGGGCTTGTCTGTATTTTTTCAACCAATGAGAGGTAGATCACATGCTCTCTCTCTCTCTCGCTCTCGGTCTCGGTCTCGCTGTGCATGTATCTGGTATGGCAAGTTTTGATGCATTCCAATTTGATCAACATTTACTTACCTGTGATCCTGTCACTTTACAATGTCATGCATAATGTCAATGAGTCACGGTTTCATTCCTTCCTACCATGTGACGTAGTGATTGGCACGCTTGATTACTTGACACAAAAGCACTATAATACATGCTCTTATAAGGGTAGCTGTACGTAAATGTTTCCGTTTCCTCAATGGTGGTTTGACTAATTAATTTCCTTAGAATGGGTGCAGCAAAGTTAGAAAGAATCCGTCTATGACAATGACTACTAATGATATACCAATACCTACTAATGATGACCAATGCATTTTATACATTCCTTTTAGATTATGACATGTACTGTATTATATACCATGTAGCACTGTCCCCGCAAGACCCATTCATTGACTGTTCAGGTCAGTTATCATTAGGTAAACACAAATAATGATTGCATGTATGTGGACATGGTGGTTCAAGTTGAGAACATGACTTTGTGTAAGTCAATAAAAGACAGATAATTCATTTCCTTACTCACAGTTTATATTGTTTTTTTCCCCTATCTACCCTTGGGAAAGGTGACATTTGTGTTTGTTGAAATGAATAAATAGATACTGTCCCTGATATAGCAATATCAGAACAGCTTTTTTATTTGACCGACTTACCAATTTATTTAATGTTTCTTGAATATGCCACATATTCAACAGGATAAATGATTCTTAAAGACGGTGTACTGGCGAACATTTTATTGTCCAAGTTCCATTTAGCACATTTCACACGGGAGAACGAAAAGACACGCGATATCAACATACGAAAGACATTCAATTCAATGCAAGGCACAACCTCCATGTGACAGCAAATGCCGTCGACCTGTTTCTGTGTTGCAAGTGGTCTTGTGCAGGATGTGCTTCATGTTAGATACTGCAAACACACAAAACAAGTCAGTTTCCCTTGACTATATGTTTAAAGTACAGGCCTATTGGTTTATGTCACCTGTCTTGTCTGCAGGCCCATCACATTTTGTTTCCGATACCAGGCTCAGCGTAATTGTGCACGTAACATTTTCCCAGTTACTCAGATTTCGTTTTTGTGCTTGAGGCAAAGAAGGCATTATTTACAGCACATAGATGCAAATGTTAAGTATTTGTTTACACTTCAGTTCAAATGGCAGCAAAAGATGAGTGTGAATGCTTATTGAACCAGCAGAACACTAACGGAAGAGTTCAAAGCATACAGACTATAGGCTATAGAAATGCTGTAAAGTAGTAGTAATGTTCATTTACACCAGTAGTTTTCATTGGCCAGTTTTGATCATTCTGACTAATTTCACCATTCTCCTAAAATGTAAATAAGGTCTACACATATCGCCTGGAAGAAAATCTCTCATTCGACGTCTGATGATTCAAGCCCTTCAACTAAAACGTGTAATTGTTAATGTGGGTATCCAGTCTAAATCCAAATAGGGAAGAGATGCAAATCCTTACAATACAACACACAAATGCACGAGCGTGAACCAACCCATTGTGCAATTACATTGTGTTGAAGTCGTGGCCCCCGCGTTGCTTCAGTATTCCCACAAGGTGGCGCTGTCTATGGAGTCAGCGCTGGCCTTGAGCCCTCCGGCGTGGTCTCCCTTGAGGTACTTGCCTCCCGGAGCGCGGATGGCCATCTTGTTGAGATCACAGAACTCCAACAGGAACTGGACAGGGGTGGGGCTGCTGCAGCTCACTGCCTTGTCGTCCCCGATGCTCCAGTACTTCCCTTGGGAGTCTGGACAAACAGCACCGCTTAATGAGGCCTTCAGACCCTAATGAATCTGTGTGTATGTATAGGATCATTGGCTATACACACACACACACACACTGATACTGTGACATAATTGCTGTAGAGAGAATACAGGGGGGCCGTATATATTCTAGTGGTGGTGAGGGTGCTTGACTCCCAGACCGAAAGGTTCTGGGCGTGAACACCAATGTCTACGTGTATCTCTTGTATTCATGTCCCTCCTCCTATTGTTTTACACAAAAAATACCCAATGCCCTACCTTTAAGGGAGTAGGCTCCGTCGTGAAACTCAAGCTGGAAGACATCGTAAGAGGCGCGGTTGGAATCCAGGGTCGCCATGCCCGCCTTACGGCAGCCAATGAAACCGTGCTCTCCGCGGAGCACAATGATTGGCCGGTTGATCAGCTTCATGAGGAACTGCTCGGCCTCCCCTACAGGGAACCAAAGATGAAAATAATTGATTAGATTGATTCTGATTCCGAATCTGACAGTTTTCTGTCGTTGACCTGATCTGACCTGTGTTCTCAACAGTGGCGGTGAGTTGTCCGTTCTTCTTGGCCATCACGTACTTCCCATTGGCGGCACGCATGCGCACACGCCCATCACACCACTCCAGTTCAAAGTAGGTGTTTGCGGACCTTGGATAACAGCACACAGATCAAATACACACCCGTGAGAGGGGCCTTCGAGAACCAGTGCCCGGCCGATGCCCGCGGCGGCTGGCACGATGAGTGTGTGTATGTATGTGTGTGTGTGTGTGTGTGTGTGTGTGTGTGTGTGTGTGGGGGGGTTTGTATTGCCATGGTTTACTTAGTGGTGGCGGTGCACTGGAGCCCGCCAGAGGGTGTGAGGGTCCAGTACTTCCCAGCGGCGGTGCGGAAAGCACACTTCCTATCCTCGGGGGTCATTTCCAACTGGAACACCTCTTGGTCGCCTTCCTCGTCCTGATTAGCCGACAGGTCCATCCCTAAGACAACAAGGGACAGTGGCTAT
>OMNO01067713.1:0-13498 GCA_900303215.1 Trachyrincus scabrus | reverse complement strand
GGGGGGGGGGGAGGGGGGGAGGTAGAAGTAATGCAATGAAGAAGTGGATTCATTGACGTTTGAGATTGAGCGAGACAAGTGAAAGTAGTGGTGTTAAAGGTGCTTTAGGTAGGATTTAAGAGCTGTCGTTTGAGTGGAACTTGTTTGGAAATGCCATCACTCATGACACAAAGTTCTGATCTGATTCATAATGATCATCAGTGGGAGTAGGAGCTCCTTACTGCAGCTTACCATGAACAGGAAAGTGTCGACCTTGACGAGGAGGGAGTCTGCCTCCCAGGTACCAAGCCAGGGGGGGTAGCCGGTGGTGTTGAGGTGGAGTGCTGTGCTGGAGACATCAGACACCGCAGGGCTCATCAGAATAAAGGGAACACACAGCCACTGTGGGGACACGATATAACACACTGTAGAGACACACTGCTGGTACTGCATGCTGGTTTAGATGGTCTGATGATAACCCTGGTTCTACTGCATGCTGGATTAGAAGGTCCTGCATGCTGGTTTAGAAGGTCTGATAAACCTGCTGGTACTGCATGCTGGTTTAGAAGGTCTGATAACCCTGGTACTGCATGCTGGTTTAGAAGGTCCTGCATGCTGGTTTAGAAGGTCTGATAAACCTGCTGGTACTGCATGCTGGTTTAGAAGGTCTGATAACCCTGGTACTGCATGCTGGTTTAGAAGGTCCTGCATGCTGGTTTAGAAGGTCTGATAAACCTGCTGGTACTGCATGCTGGTTTAGAAGGTCTGATAACCCTGGTACTGCATGCTGCTTTAGAAGGTCTGATAACCCTGGTACTGCATGCTGGTTTAGAGTACATAGAGGTAATGACTAAAAGGGGAATATAATAGAAGCAGCTTTGCAAAATGGGTTGAATGGCATTGTACAAACTTTCCTCCCGAAGTCCTCCCTAAATTCTGTGGTTGTGGTCGAGAGAGCAAGGCCTGGTAGTGTCCAGGTAGCCAGAAGTACTGTAATACTACATAGCAATACAATTAAAATGTATACCCCATCACCAATCAGGTGGCTTTATGATGGTGGTGGGAGGAGTCTAAAAGTTAAACTAACACTTAGCTATTTTTGACCTACTGAGCTGAAGAACATGAGGATGAGCTGAATGATGTCCGTGTAGGCCACAGAGTAGAGACCCCCCAGCAGGGTGTAGGTGATGGCCACGGCAGCGGAGAGCCAGACGCTCACCGTGTAGGAGAGATCCAGAATCACATGCATGATAGCGCCTGGAAATAAACACGACACGTGGGAAACATGAAGAAATGTATCTGTGGTGCAGGGTGGTGTAGCGCTGTCTGTAAGGGGGAGATAGGAGGGGACGTGGCTCTGGGGACCCAATTAGAAGACAGACACGGCAGTAGTTGGGCCCAGGGGGACGTCGGGGAGTAGCTATATTGCGAAAGAGCATTGCATTGTGTAAAACAAATAAACTATGCATCTCGTTGTAAAAAGAACCTGTATTTCAATACAGTACTTAAGTAATAAGTTAGTCATTTCACCCCAGACCGGTTTATTTACCACATTATTAAAAATATTCATGTTTACACTAAGAATTGACCCCAAAGCAGTTACATTAATGCACTTATTATTTAACATGACCAACACACTACAGCAGTCAACACAATTAGGCTAGCCCAAGTTTCTTAAAAAAAATATATATACACACATAACAATACAAACTGCAGGAGCCAAATTAAAGTTTTAATATACATTGTGTTTTTAGTCAAATGTATGTTTTTAGTATGTTTGTTCACTATATTAATGCAACATTTCCTATGTGAGTCATTGTGTGCCGTTTATATAGGCCAACAGGTTCTTATGGTTTGTGCCATATACACTCTGCGCTATATGAGAGTCATGTGCCTTAAAGAAAAGACGCCATGTAAACACAGAGCACTACGGAGTTTAGTTTGGACTAGTTTAGTTCGGACTAGTGAAGAGTGGAGCCACACGGTTTGGTTTGGACTAGTGAAGAGTGGAGCCACACGGTTTAGTTTGGACTAGTTTAGTTTGGACTAGTGAAGAGTGGAGCCACACGGTTTAGTTTGGACTAGTTTAATTTGGACTAGTGAAGAGTGGAGCCACACGGTTTAGTTTGGACTAGTTTAGTTTGGACTAGTGAAGAGTGGAGCCACACGGTTTGGTTTGGACTAGTGAAGAGTGGAGACTTTGGTTTGGACTAGTGAAGAGTGGAGCCACACGGTTTAGTTTGGACTAGTTTAGTAACAACAGTAAAACTATTAGTAGGTTGAAAAAACATGAATATGTGGTGATATGATGCAAATATTGTGCATATACAATGCGTTTCTATGCAGTGCTTTAAGTGTTTCTATTTCTGTGTTTCTGTTTCTATGAGATTGCGCGTGTGGAAAACAGCCAGCAAATTCCGCCCAGAGTCGAAAAAGTCGCTCTACACACCCGGCATTCGTTAACATGTGAGCGAAAGAGAAGCGCAGCCGTGTGCGTTTGGCCCTGCGCTCTGGTGGGTTGGGGCCGTCAGCCAACACACTCATGGATAATACACACTCATGGATAATACACACTCATGGATAATACACACCCAACACCGATTAAACCCAACCTATAAATCAAATGCAGTTTCGCCGCTCGGGTATCCATATGCGCAGAGAGAGAAAAGGACAGCCACCCTGTTCTCAGGTACTCCGTGGTAACTAAGCTTTGGAGAACAAATAATGAGTTCTAGAGAGTTCCATGGTCATTATCGTCATTCATTTCCTTGATGTTAATGCGCCAACAAAAATAAATCCACGGGTAAAGGAATATATTAAAAGATCGATCTCTGGATTTTATGAATCGATATCGGATCATTCAAATGAAGATCGATTTGAATCGGAAAATATATGTTTTAAACCCAGCCCTAATGTGGGTGTAATGGTGGCGACTATTACATAATTTCTCCTGTGTGCACACTAGGCATGTTGGGTTTCCATTAACTTCAGTGAATACATATTCATTCTCTTATCTTGAAAAAACGTTAAATAATAAGAATGATACAAAAAATAGCGCCGGATCTAGGCTATTCATCCATCATTCTGATCATGCATGAAAGAAAGAAAGAACCGGCTACAGGGTTTGTCATTGCACTACACTGTGTGTGTGTGTTGGTGGCTGGTTTAAGCAGCCTGTGTGAGGCTGCACACCTGCAGGGCATTGGCCAATTAAGGTCCACAGGTTAAACCAGCCCCCGCGACTCAACATGCAACAAACACACACACACTAAAATGACAGACGTCTGGTGACTGTGTTCTGTGTCCCGAGGCACAGAATCGTGGAAAAGAAAGAAAGAAAAGAATTGGGACCATTTGTGGTTCTCTAGTCATGTTAATATATATATTTTTAAAGTTTCCAAACATCTGTTTTTATATACTGTAATTTAGCCTTGATTGTAAACTGTAATGCAACTTCTATCAAGGCGAGAAAACGAAGCATTGAGACATATTCCCATAATGTGACATTTGTTATGGAATGGTAATATCTTAACATGAGATTGTGTCAGAGGGATAACCGCACAATTATTTTTAGTCTCAGTTAATTCTGATATGTTATCTATTGATTCACAGATGAAAACCTACGCTTTTTCATGGCAGCAATCTCAAGATTTGATTTATGATGTATAGATATGGTTACCTGTTGCAAAGGTGGTCCTTTAACATACTTTTTTATTGTTTATTTTTGTCCAATTGTTACTAAGTGTCTCTCTAAAATATCTACAATATTGTTTAGAATAACCTTCAATGATACACTGATTATTTGAATGTGATGTATGAATGTAATAATGAATGTATTGTTTATTTAAGTACATTTTTTACAAAAACTGGGCATTAGTGGCACACGACTTATTAAAGAAAGGCAATATTACAGGAACATAAAAAACATCCTTCATTTATTTTATGTGCCTTGAGTGGAGAACTAAACAGAATTACAGAATCAAACAAAGAATTATGTTGGCTTTGTTCATCAAACCCACTGCATGGTAACCTGGCAATGCTATTATATCAACCCACACGTCCTGAAAAACATCGACATTGTTGAATAGGAGCCTTTCACAAAGTCCAGGGGACACAACCTTGACCTGTCACAATCAGCCTGCTTGAGCCTGGCGATCCAAATTACCTGCTAGATTTGAATGAACACTAAAAGGAAAGATGCGTTCCCATAACCTCCGTACAAAATGTTATGCTAATGCACTGCTTAGTCATAAATCTAAAACCATCCTAATTTGGGGTTTATAGCTACAGTATATACCGGTTTTTAAATTCTGATTATCAGTAAAAGACCTGACAAACCATGGTTTTACAGATTCATGAAGCAAGAAGTTAGACTTTGTGATCATTTATTGTATCGTTCATGAAGACAATGTTTCTCTTTTGTTTTTGTGTTCATCCTACTTGTGTCTGGAAGATCTTATTATCTTATCTTATTATATTAGTAAAAGTGTTCCTAGTTTCAAGCCCATGTTTCCATAATCTGTATCTGTAGGAGTGGGAGCGTGTTACCTTCCACATAAATATATATCACAGATAAAAACAACTCACAGACCTGTTAAATGGCAACAGATTCACTCAAACAAAATGTATGTATTTAAAGTCTCAAACATATTTAATGACGGACCAGTGTTCCAAAATAAAAATCTCCATCTCTCTCTTCAGTCTTCTACTTTAACATGTCATCTATAGGCACACCGCTCAAACTACTGTTCAAAATGTTCTGAATTGTGTCCAGCTCAACTGATAGAGCATAGCATTAACACTGCCAGGGTTAGAGGTTCGAATCCCATTTGGACCACCCATGCTAAGAATGTGTATAAAATGTGGATAAAAGCATCCCCCCAAACGGCATATATAATTACACAATAATATAAATATGGCAGTAATAACTCTGTGGGGAATTCTCAAGTTAATTAATTCTACGTCACTTTAAAGGCCATTATATTTCTAGTTATTACTCAGGTGTTATGTCAAGTGAAATGACTTTTGACTTTACAATCTCCTTTTTCCTCTGCAGTTTCAAGGTTCCCTACATTGGCAGTTTGATTATCGAGTGACGGCTGTGTGTCTGCCACTCATAACCACTGGTGATTCTGGGCTGTTTTGAGTTTAGGGTAAGGTGCCGTGAAATGTCTTTTGTGTAGAAATGCATCATCACACCAATGTAATGCTTTTCAAGCTAAATCCACCAAACGGCACCATCTTGAGAACATTTTAAATTGATTCTGTAAATAACCACAATATATGAGTAAGCACAATATGAACAAAGCTTTTAGCTTGACATTTAAAGAGAGCTTGGGGTTTAACAATTTTTTTTCCTGCAAATAAAAAAAAAACATACAATAGGTTGCATTTCATTTATTCTCACCAAATGCCAACTACATGGGACCCAAATTGCTGTTGTTCCATAGTTCCATTGACGTTCAGTAGGCCTACATCTACTGTGTATTAATGTATTTTCTAGTGTATATCTCATATGTCTACTAGTTCTCTGTATCGCTATTTGGCTCTTTTCAAAGTCATCTGCACAGTGCCTTTTTCACTCTCCATTCATCCAGAATCGAATCAGTGATGCGTTGGTAATGTCTATTAGATTCTCTCTGATTGTATTTGTATTATTGTTCCAGGGAGGTCTCGGTGTTAAACAGAATTCAACCGCTCTCTTCTCCGTCTCTCTTTTGGAAGACAGAATGGATTTGCTCCTGGGTCCCCCATTGTGTATGGAAACAACATCAATAGCAGCACCGAGAAATTTGTTTTCTATGTACAAGAGTCCTCAACGTGTCTCTCCAGGTCACCAGAACCCTCGTCTTTTCATCTTAACACCTGTTGGCATTTCACAAAATACCGTTGAATTGACTTTGCTGGCCATTTTCAAAAACAGTCCTTCATACTTGCAGCCCTGGTCTATTTCTATGGTAATACAATAGGTTTTGAACAAAGATGAGCAACGATGTTGTGATGTCTGTCTGATTTGGTTCGATTTTCTCTTTTTTGTAAAGTTATAAAAATGAAACAAAGTTGCATCACCCTCGCCACCCAATTTATCCACTGTCCAATTTATCCACAGTCCATGTCCGGCATACACAATATTCCACCTCCACCACAGGTTATAAATCACATTACACAGTTGTCAGACACTGTCAGGCCTGTCCACTCAGTTATAATGTGTCATTTTAAATCACAGCAGAACACAGAGTGACACAATCACTGCCTGGGCAGGGAGGCTTCTTTTTTACTCTGCACAAGGATTTAAATTGTAATGTTTAATCCAATTGATTGGGGAGCTTTTCTGAGATCTTCCAGTGGTCCCGCATAGTGCTGAGGAATTGCTGCAGGGAAAAAAAGCATTAATTTATTGTTTTTTTAAATATATATATATATACTTTATTTTCTTGTACCTCACATACATTTGTACACTCCCTTACATTTCTAGAACGTATCTCCCTTTTTTGGTACATCAGAAAATAAAGGATGTGTAAATGTAAAACAAGCACTCCTTGTTTTAACAGCACATATTTAGCCGTTGCTTGCTACTCTAAATCATATCCAAGGCAACATGTTTCCTGATTGCAATCTTTCTTGATCTTGCCATAAAAGTACTTTTATGAGTGCTTGTTTAATCCTTTAACCTCCATTTTTAACCTCCTTGTGAGCTCAAAAGCAAATAGTATGCTAGTAAGTAGCATGTCTATATCTGACAACCAACCAGTGTGCCAAGGCTAGGTGTGCCATGACACCTGGGGTATTTACTGCTTATTCCTGACATAGGTTAAAGCAATGCTGGCAACTATTGTTGTTTCCGTTTACAGTATAATTACTCATATTTATGATTAGCTTTTTTTATTGATAAATTATTCTTGCTCCATTTCAATACATATTTTTGACAAATAATCTATTTGCCTGATAATCAGCCTGTGTGTGAAATATTGCAAACATATCCTAGTAATTACAACACACAGGCAAACACAGTTGTGTGCCTTGAATTTCTGGTTGGGGTCGTGGTGTGCCTAAGCCCCAGAAAGGTGAGGAACTGTTATAGACATTGGCACGGATCAGGATCGCTTAGTTTAATTATGATCTACGTCTCTTAGCAAACTGTTAGTGCCTTGCAAATTCAGTGCCCCAGATCCGTATCACATCAATTACGTAAAATATGACTCACTGAAGGCAGGGAGTGAAATATACAGTAGAGCTCTTTCGCAGAAGTACACCTTTAACCCCAAATAAAACTTTATTACTCTACTGGGCTGAAGAATCACAAGACTACAAATGTAAACTGTCCATCTCCTGGATACAAAGTCCAACGGGCGACGTTTGGGAAATATGAGCCAATTACAAAACACTGAATCCTGATACCTGATAGTAAGCACTTTGATTTCCCTCTTGGCCGTTTAATCCTCTTTTCCCAATTTCTCTCATCTCTTATTCTGAACATGGACGTGCAAACTTGAGTGCTGCTTCGACGGCAGCACTACTAGACAATATACCTACCCACTCTTTTCAAGAAAATATTTAAATACATTATTGTGGTTAAATTAGCTATATAAACACACTGACTCTTGGTCATTCTCCATGTACTTTGAACGTGAAAGCTCGGCTGCTGAAGGACAATACAGAGTTAAAAATGTAAACTTTTCACACGGTAGTGCTTGCATCTAAATGATGTATATATCTATATGATTTTGGAAATTATTGTACAGTTTGAAATAATTAGGTTTCACTTGAAATCATGTAGAGTTAACAATTATTAAATAAAGCCATAACAATTACTGGCCACGTTTCTTATTCTAATTCCACAAACTGAAACTGTATTAGTTTATCGAGACACTGTCCGTTCTGTCTCGGTTGACATTATACATGTTGTGACGCTCAGGGCTCGTGTAGCTCCAATTGTCTTTGCTTCTCAATTTCCTTCTATGCTCTCAAGTCTCCTTTGTATTGCTGTCTGCTCTGTTCTTTGTTCGGCTGAAGTCGACTTCCACTCTGAAGTAGACATCCACCTGAATGTAAAATGTGATGTCACAGCTTGAAAGTGGGCAACTCTTAATGGAAGAAATAGCGGAGCGGCTAGCTAGCAGGACTGTATCTCGATCTGAGGTTGCACCGACTGTCCTTTGGGACAGAGGATTTTGGAGAAGGCCCGGCGGAAGCTGCTGTGGCACAGCGGGTACAGGAAGGGGTTGATGGCAGAATTCAACCACAGCAGCCAAAAGGTCATCTCGTACCAATAGTGCTCCACGCATGTGCCGCTGCAGGCAGCACGGATGATCATCAACAGCGTGTACGGAGCCCAGCAAACCCCGAAAATACACACGATGATGGCCAGCGATTTGGCGATTTTCTTGTCCCGGGTTAGCCGAGACCCCTGCGTCCTGCGGCCGGGCCCGTTGCCCGGCGACCTGGTCTCGAAGAGAACGGCGCCGCTCCCACAGGGAGACAGCTTCTTCCTGTGTATGAAGGTCTGGGTGGCGCCGGGGTCGCAGCTGGAAGACGGCCCGAAGTCGTCGTCATCCTCGATGACCGCCGAGATGGCGGCGGGCTCGCTGGACGACACCTTGCGCGTCTTGACGAAAAACACGGACCACGCCGCGGCGTCTCCTCGGGGCATCCGGAGGTCCTGCCGCATGGCGGCAGTCGCCGCCACCGCCACGGTGGAGGAGGAGTCCTCCATGCACGCCGTCATGCTCTTGTTCCTGTGGCGGATGTTCAGGTATATGCAGAGGTTGAAGAAGGCCACCGAGACGAAGGGCGTGAAGAACTCGAAGGTGGAAGCGCTCAGGAGGAAGTACCACGTGAAATAGAACTCGGCGAAACACTGGTTGGCGGGGACGATGCTGTGGCCCCTGAACGACTCCCAGAAGATGATGGCGGGGCCGTAGAGGAGAAAGGCCAGGAGCCACACGGCCACCATCTTGGTCACGGCCTGGCGGGTCATGTTTCGCTGTGCCCTGTACCTAACCTGGGAGACAGGTTTGACTCTAGTCAGACAAATATCATTGACCATGATTATATCGTTACCGTTTGGCCGGATGGGGTTAAAGTTGTTCACGTTGTAACTGACGGATAACTGCTTTGGCTTCCGTGGTTAGCGCCACAGCGGATGATAAGAAACAGCGTTAACGCGCTGATCTAAAGAGCATATTCGGCTGTCATGCATGAACCCAGATTCGCTAAATATTTCGGCTGCCCTGTATTATGAAGGCCCGTCCATTACTTGGGGCTTTTAGCTGTCTTAGAAGTGAAATGGCCTCAGTAATTACATTCAGAGACTATGGAGGTGTTCCAGCACTTACGTTATTCATGATCACCTAGCAAGTGGCTGGTTCAGGCTCCATGCTAATAACCATGCAATAGTGTGGATTATGGCATTATTTGTGTGACGATGACTTATCCCCCCCATCATTATTATATGTGAGGATTAGTTCGCCCATTCATAATCAATTGCGTTTTTGGTTCAAACCTGTTTTTGCTCATGATCAATCAATTCAACCACTCGATAATTCAAGCAATTAATACATTTTGCAATAAAAAAATGAATGAATCAATAAATCAACAGTCTATCGGCCTATCTATATACCAAGTTTTTGAGTGTGTGTGTGCGCGTGTGCGTGTGTGTGTGTGTGTGTGTGTGTGTGTGCATGTGTGGGCGCGCTCGCATGTGTGTGTGTGTGTGTGTCTATTGTAAATACAGCTGTATCCCACACGAGAGGACGAAGGTTCGTTAACACAACAAAGAGATGAACAGAGAAGCCACATCTGGCCTATTCTGATCCTCTCCTCCTCCTCCTCCTCCTCCTCCTCTTCCTCCTCGTCCTCTTTCGCATTGCCCTTTTCATTCTAGTCCATTCTTTTTGTTTACCCCATCCAAACTCTCTGTTAGCATGGCCGTTTTCTATCAACTACTCTGTCCAGTTCCATTATCCTTTGTTTTCCATCTCAACAAACAGAGCTGGTCAATTAAGACAACTGTCGACCAGTTCAGACTCACACTGTTGTGGTTAATTGTGCATGTAATGGTGCCAAGACCAAGGACATAACATAATGTTTTTCATATATTTAGCGAGCAACTAATTAAACCACTAACTCTGCAATTTCTTACATTGACGCACAGGACTTATGTCAACAACCCAGACTATGGATTTATGCAGATCAACCGCTCCAGTGAGTGAACTGTCCAAGTGACAATCCTGATGCTGATGAACGATGAAGCGTGGTGATCTATAATTGTCTTTCGAATATTTTCAATGATCAATAATGAAAATTGTTATTTGAACCCCCTTAACCCTTAACCTCAACCTGCAATTGTATTACATCTTTATTTGGCCAGGCAATGTCATGTGACCCCATTACATTTACTTCATACAAATAGTCAAACAAAATGCAAAAATGCATCAACCACAGGTGTTTTTTCTGTTTTTCAGTATTGATTTCAGAGCTATATTGGGATTTTAAAAAAATGTCTCAAAAACGATATCAAACTTCACTCGATAGTCTTCATGCCAGAGAGAGGCCTAAATTCTAAAGTTTACAGCCGACAGAAGTACGTGACTAACACACAGCTCAAACTTCAAACCTCGGCGTGACCAGACAAAGAATACCCACGACCATAGCAGCACCACCAGTGAGTCATAGCAGCGCCCCTAAAGTGTGTGTGAACATGCGAGGGTGTGTGCGTAGCGTGTGTGTGTCTATGCGTGGTGCGTGTCTATGCGTTTGTGATGGTTTTAGGTTTGTTTGCGTGCCGTACGTGGTGCAGGCTATACTCACCGCTCTGGTGACGGAGAGGAACCGGTCGTAGCTAATTAGGACGATGTTGAAGACGGACGCCGTGCACAGCAGGTAGTCCATGACCAGCCACACCTTGCAGAGACCTCGGCCCAGCATCCAGCGACCTGTCAGGTTGTACGGGATGTAGACCGGGATGCAGAAGGTACCTGCAGGGGGGTGGGGCGGGGGGTGCACACTCACCCTGATCACTTCAGCTCAGCATCTCAATGCCGTTGAACTTTGAATCATCAAACTGCGGTATCAAAGCAGACTGCTTTGTATGTTCATAAATAAGATCCATATTTCAAGAACGGTTTTTATTGTCCAGTGATTTTGGATGAATATATCCTAAACCAATGCATTATACATAATTGAATGACGCTTTAGAATGTAGCGTAGGTGTTGGCCACTCGAAAAGACCCTGCAATAAAAACTAGATTTGGATGAGCATGTGCAATAAAGGGCATGGGAACAAAGGGACGTTGGCGAGAAGTTGAGGCAGAAATTGGGAGACTTACCCACGAGGAAATCAGAGATGGCGAGGTTCAGGAAGAAGTAGTTGCTTTGAGTTCTCAGGGTCTTATCCACAATAAAAGCCAAGATGACCAGTGCGTTACCAGCCACGATAAGGATCACCAGAGTGACCATAAGAACCGACAAGATGACCACCATGTAGCCCGGCAGAACGGCCCCGTTCTCATAAAACGCCGCAGTGTCCCTGTAAGTAAAGTTCACGCTCGAGTTGGACTCCGGAATATCGGCACCCATTGTTAATCTGATTTACGATGCATTGTAGACACGCCTGATTAACCCAAATAATATCTGGCTCTTGGCGATCCAGTTTTATGCTCCGACTTTGCGTTCCGGATAACCTTGCGCAGGGAAGAGAGGGGCATCCAAAAAAGGAGATATAAGAACAATCGAAGTGACTTTCTCCGAATACCACATGGTCCTTGTGATCCGTAAAGAAGATGAGTTATTGTATCTCATGCGTCCTCTCTTGCTGCAGAATGCACCGTTTCTTTGTCTGTAGTCCACCGCCTGGCACATAGGCGCGTCAACTGCACATTGGCCAAAAGCGTAAGCAATCTGGCTACTATAGCCTACTACTGTCTCTCAGACTAAGCACAGATCTTTTGGAGATATTGGAACTGAGATGATATAGCCTTCCGTGAATTGCATTGACGTATTTTGCCCATGCAGCTATGCTAAAAGCTATTAAGTGATTATGATCAATCCTGATGCTGATTCAGGGGATGTGTGATTCAGAGGACAGTTTGTTTTAATTTGTATAAACACTTTGAGAAGGTTGCATATATTACGCGCCCACCCTTTGTTGTAAACGAGTTCTCATATTCACTAGCAATGGGCGGGCTACTATCGGCTCTACTGTCCAATCAATTACCAGACTCAGGAACCGACACTTGAATCGCAAGTGCTTTGCTTTGCTGCATGAAATTCAAATGGAGACCTCCCGTGAAAGGGAACAAGGGGCGAGCTTGGAAACCAGCAATAAACGACATATTGTTCAAAAAAATTTAAATAAATAGAAACTTCCTCAAATCTCATACAAAATCCTATTGATGATCGGTCAGCCCCTCATCACAGCCTTGCCGTATTTTGTATTGAATAATGCTGGGTTATTTGATCATGACTATTATGTATTATTTTGTTTGTTAATGAAATAAGCCTAGTAAACGTTTAAAGCGGAGATTAATGCCGAGATGAGCCTAAACGTGGGCTCTGACAGTCGACAGAGTTTTGAGGTCAGCGCTCCGCCGCGCTGCGCGTCGTGCGTATTGTGGTCCTCTTTGTGTCTTTCACAGTGTGGAGACAACGTCGCAATTAAAAGAACAACAAATAAACCAACAAAGTGTTGTATGGTTATAGGCTAATCAGAAAATGTCTTAAGGACTGTGCTTTACGGATCCTCTATGGTTTAAATGTGATCTCTCGTGCGGAGTGCACATTTAGCAGCGAAGGTTTTGGAAAGAGCGCATGGCCGCCTGTGAATGAGGGGTATGATATTAGTGTGATGACAACCTGCCACTGACAGCGCTGCTAGATAAACGGATTATTATCATTATTGTCAATGGTTAGAAATGAGCCTACGTTTCTGTGAACATGTTGTGTAAACGCTCCGCTACGGCGCTGTCAAATCACCCCAGTCAACCAATCGACCAATCAACCAATTAATCTATCAACGATTCAATCAAGCAAGTAACCCAAAAAAAAACAATCACGCATTTAATTTATCTCCCCAATCAGAAACTTTAATCACAAATCCATTGCAGTAGTGTAATGACCTGTATAGCCTACGTTTGAATTGTTTATACTGGGAACAGTTACCAAATGTTCATTATTACACGAGGCTGTTTTCTGACAGTGTTCCAGCATGCGGAGTAACAGGCGTGGTAGAGGGCTTCTGTGTGGACTAGGAATATTATGGAAATTCAGTGACAGTAGGCCAATAGAATACAGAGAGGGTCGGGAGGAACAACTGAGAAATCCAGAAATGAGAAGGGATGTCAAATGCAGCATGGGAAAGAGGTGTGTGTGTGTGTGTGTGTGTGTGTGTGTGTGTGTGTGTGTGTGTGTGTGTGTGTGTGTGTGTGTGTGTGTGTATGCATGTGTATATATATATAAATATATATATATATATATATACTGTATATATATATATATATATTTAGGGTTAGTAGGGTTAGGG
>OMNO01067712.1:0-10444 GCA_900303215.1 Trachyrincus scabrus | reverse complement strand
ACACAATAGGGAGGGAGGGTGGTGGAGAGACACACACACACACACACACACACACACACAATAGGGAGGGAGGGTGGAGAGAGACACACACACACACACACACACACACACACAGTTGAATCAATACATTCAGGCATTTCATGCATCATATGGTTTACCTCCACAGGTGCTCTGAGAATAGCAGATGAAGATATTGTACACACCATCATGGACTTTTTATCATACCTCAAGCTGAAAGGTTAGTTATTTCCTTCATTGTTTCTTACAGTGACCAGTCTATTACTTTTTCAAACAGAAAACCATATTTAAGGATAAACCCTTGAGCCATTTTGTTTTGAAAGAGGTCAGAAGAACATGATATAGATGAAAACCCTCTAAAACACAAGAACAAACTGTCCTCTCTCTCAAGGGTACTACTAAGACAGGGACAGCAGCCTGAAGTCAGAGTAGGGTGGTGTGTGGTGTGTAAGTAGCTTTAGCTTTAGTTATAGTAGCAGTTATCATGATGATAGGGGTCAGGACCAGGATGTAGCTTCACCATAAGATGTCCATAAATATTGACAGCTGTTCTTCTGTTGGAGTTGAGTTTCACAAGTTGAGTTCTCACAGGTTCACACAGTTTCACAGGTTGAGTTTAAATAATGGAAGTAATACCCTGAAAAGTTCTGTTTTGTCTATTATATTCTGTTATCTATTGCTTACTGGCGGATCCTAGCGTATAATCACTGTTGCCTCAGACACTGGAATGTGTTCTCTTCATTGTGTATAAATGTTGTGTGTTTGTTCTATTTGTTAGCAGAGATCGGAGCGTTTGAAAACCTTCCTTCCTCTCTGACGTCAGAAGAGCTCGCCGAACGCTAATCCTCTGCCTAGCTGCCGTTCAACCACCGATCCAACCACACATTATAACTTCAACACTTCTATGATCCCATGTTACCAAAAAAACTAAACAAATCAATGTTAAAGCTAACAATGTTAGCTTTTTTTGGACAGATTCTAAAGATCTACCCTTGATGCTATAGATCAGTATTTATTGATTACATGTTTGGCTTTATTGTGATTGTAAAAAAAAAGAAATAAACTTCTCTATTATTGTCTGAAAATAAAAGTCCCTGTAATGTCCCCTGGAGGCCAATATGGGAGGCAGATGTCCTGAGTGAGAAGACGTCCAAAAGCTGTAGGATTTAAATGTGCTTTGACTGGTAGCAAACTGTTCATAAGCTAATACTGTGCTACCATGGTAATGTAGCATCATCTGATGTTCAATAAAGGATCAAAAAAGGAAAAAAACGAATGAAAACGCCATTGGCGTGTATTCTTTTAACCTACAGAATAACAATGATGAATAGTGTGTTCCTACTAAGTGAAATAAGATGTGCCCTTCAGCACACCCAGTTGGAGAGTCGTTGACGTCCAGTTGGAATCATTTACCAAGGCTTCATTAGACCTAGTCATCTTTCCTTCACCGTAGTTTTCTCGTGTTTTGTGAAATTAGAAATCACGGCGATTTCTCAAGAGATGTTCTCCTCCAGGCTCAAGTTGGCCTAGGCTCTCCCTACAAGCCCTATAGCCCTATAGGCTGCCTCTCTGGTAACCTTTAAGTTCCCTCTCAGGTGCCCCCTATGGGAAAACGAGGGTGCCCCTTTTCTATAGCAAATGCTATTAAAATGCCCAATGGTAGAGAAAATTTGACAAGGTAACCTCTAGGGTGCCCATACATTACAGAAAACCTATGGCAGGGAGAAAAAAAAAATCAACAAAAAGCCAATCTAGTGTCCAGACCCTGTAATATTACAAAAAACTGCAACCTATTCCTGTCCAGGATCCCGCTATTTGAAGCCTCTTCCATAAGAGGCTTACATCCCCTCCATGCCTCTAAACCCTACTTTGAAGTCTAGATTGCAAACAACGCTGTTTCAGGCGTTGAGCTGACCTCACAAGACACAGGTAGCCAAAATTAAGTTTATTACCCTCACCCTTGTTAATGTAAGGGTAAGGGTCTCCAGAACCTTCTGGAGAGAAGCTACACTGAACCAGAGGTCCTCCAGGACACGACTGATGCTGCCATGGCTTATACCCAGCAAGATGAGGCAATATTTAATACAGAGTAGGCTATGCGTGACTAAAATGTATGTGTGTGTGTGTGTGTGTGTGTAGCCTGGATGCTCTACTACAGCATATTCTCACAATTATATTATGTGTATGAGACTAAATGTTGGAACCCTAAGTTAATGTAATCAACTATCTATATTCTATAATATATGTCTGTGTTGTACCGTTACACTGACCTCCCAGTATTTACAAGTGTGAGGGTGGCGCCACCATGTGGACCAATCACAGATGTTCTTCAAGATGTCTGCTGACGGCCTACTGTCTGTGATGAGGTGATAATAATAATAATAATAATGGAGAATTTGGTCATTTACACCAAATTATGACATTCAAACAGTAGAGTTCAACCATGACTAAATACTACATACTAAATAAAACAAATAGACCTAGACCAATGGGGTTATGTCTTTATTATCAATTACCTATCTTGTTAGATGTTATATGCCGGCGTGAATATCATTGCAACTCCATGTGCATGCATCATTCTTATATTACTGTAATCAGTTATAGCTTTTATGAACTAAAATTATTATATTGGTGAGAGTCTTGTGAGGTTATAATAATAGACCAAACACATTTGTGAGATGCCAATGAAATATTACAAATTCAACAGGTCAAATTCATTCTAATGCCAAATTCTGTCACAAATTAGATTAAGTAATTGTCACAACTAACTAATATATACATTATTATATACATACTGTACATTATTATATACATTATAAATATATAACCAGAAAGGTGTGAACGGCGGCGACTGGTCATCGTGTGGCTGTAGACATCCAGACTATGCCCAGAGACCTCCAGCTCCCACACTCAGCAGGACCCCTGATGGGAGCAGCACAGTGCAGTAGCTAGGGAGACCCAGGTACTGGATCCTCAATATCTGCAGCCTATTGTGTGGGCATCCTTGTGCAAGATGCCTAACACCTACCTGTTCCGTAATGACATGCATCGGAAATCACTGTAAGTAGCTTTAGATAAATAACTGCAAAATAAATACATAGTAATAACTGACAGATCAGCACCATGGCTAGCTCCACTACCTGGGGACTTTCTTGAGTGTGTTGTAAAGTAGGTTTACTTTCAAGTAGGAGTCCAGTCTGGATAGTGACAGACATAATGGTGAATTGGCGTTAATGGATGATGGATGGATGAAGGCGTCCATTACCTCTACTAATGCTCGTGTCACGCATTAGTTAGTTAACTGGTCTAAAGTATGGCTCGGGAGTAACTTTGATGACTCTGTGTTTTCATATGTACGAGGGCTAGCTTACTAGAGTCCGTTTCTGTACGTGGCTTACACAGTTGACATTTCTTAGCCATGACATTTTTTAAACAAATGAGATATTTCTTGATGTGGAAAATTCAATTTAAATGACAAACCCTGTCTGGAACATTCCACGGAGATTCAGATTGAAATCGAAACTTTTTAAATTTAGCTCCGCTGACTCCCATACAACTTGTTCCGTCCAGGCGTGACGCATGAGGTGGGCGTGGCTTAGCCACTGTGTACAAGGGTTTGGTTCTCCTCTAAACAGAACTTCTAGGAGGTTGCAAATGCTATAACCAAGTGATGGAAGCAACTGGAGTGCACTATGACAAATAAATAGTATAGGCAGGTAGCGAATTTGGGATCACAATAGCGTGTGATATTTATTTATTATTTTACTTTTCCATGTCACAAACACATCATTTTTGCACAAGTGACAAGAAATTGAGCCAATGAGCATTATTGTGATCAGCAGTATGTTTAGACAGTGCTTGACAGTTGTTTTAAACATTACAGCATATCGTATATTTATTCAATAGGGTGATTTTTAATTGGGCAAAAGTTATCACTTCCTTGAAGGCCATCGCAACAGTAACTAGTTAAGAAAAAAAAATCAAACGCACAAAATGACCTTGAGTTATGAATTCAAACTGTCTGAATGTGTTCTGTATACGTTACGTGCTTTGTATGCATTCTGTAATACCGTTTTCATCTTTAAAATAAATATGTGACTATGACTGCTTACAAGCGGAACTAATTTAAATCTATAAACTGTTTAAAGAAAGTATTGGTTGTATCTATAAAAAAAATATATAATGATGTGTACAAATAAATACAGAAGTGGATACCAAGTTAACATATAGTATGAAAATGAATGAATATAGGTTGGGGTAGTGTAGTGAGACTCCCAGCTGCTGTGTTCCTTTAGCACGATGCTAAACCCTGCTCCTTCAACACCTGTATTCACTGTCAATTGCTTTGGATACTAATATATGCCTAGTATAACACACATGGCTGGCTGAATATAATCATGTTTCTGCTTTTTAGAAAAACAACGCGAGAAAGTCATCTGTGGGAAACTGCATAGTGGAATAGTCTAGCCAGGATTACAGCTGTGATCTATGATGAGGTAGCGAACATCGTAATTCCCAAAGTCATTATTAAAAAGCAGTGAGATGGAGAGAACGCTAAATGAAAAAGTTTAAGGTTTACAGAAATAGCGTTTTGAAATAAATGCCAGTCTTTGTCTAAATATTTGTGGAAGCTTCTTTAAAACGTGTCGATACTTAACAACTGTTCCAAAAAATTCCCCTATCCATGTCGGAATGTTGTGGACAAGAAATACGTCGTAGATAATGTGATGTAGCCTCTCTGGTAGGCTACTCTTCTCCTGACCCCCTGCACATCAGATGTTGTTGGCATTGTTACAGTGCTGCGGTGTGGTGCGTTGCCGAGCCACCGAGACGGGGAAACTGTTGCTGCTGCATTTCTCCTTGTCTGCCGTTGAGGACAGGCTGTCCATCATGTGCATCTTTCCCTGCTCCTCCCTCATGAACACCTCCACCATCAGGATCTTCTCCTTGTGGATCTGCATGCTGATGTCTTTGGGGATGTCTGGAATCAGCCAGTCCACCACGTCGCTCATCAGCATCACCACGTTCTGGGGGGAAGAGGTTGCGGAGCAGAAGGTGGTGGGGAGAAGGAAGGCAATGGATAAATAAAAGCCGACAACCAACTCTGCACTTCAACTGCATTTAATATATATTTATATTATAAATAAAGTAAAGCCCGTTTTAGCAGGAGAACTTCCGCCCAGGAGAAAAATGCGAAGTTGAACGTTGTCAAAACGCATCAATCTTCTGGGCCCTGTTTCAAGAAGCTGGAGTTCCAGGTTGACCGGATATGTTAAGCCACAATTCAAGGAATGGCAATTCAGGGAATTGAACTGAGACTAATCTCAGTTCAGTTACCATGGTGACTCATGCTGTGAGCCTAACCTGGAGCAAACCCGGTACATAGCAGGTTAGCTCCGAGATAACTCCGCCCACGGCTGCAATTCCAACTTCTTTCTATTGTCTTATTGGTTTAAATAATGGCAACAACAACTAAAACGATCCAAGCATTTTTCCTACTTGTTAGTATTTTACCTTAACAATCAACTTAACGTGACGTGTCTAAATTTAAGTAGGCCTAATAGGCAATTTCTATATAGACACAGAGCCAGCCTTTCCATGGTGACGTAGTGCAAATGAACCCACTAGGCTTCAACCAATAAAAGCACTGAAATCGCAATGACGGCTTGGGCATTCCCTGATCGATCACATTTTCAGGGTTCAATAGATAATGGCTTTTGAAGCCTGTCAATAACGTACATTTTTCAGGTTCAACCTATCAGAGATTGAGTGAACTCATTCCTCGAGATTGAAATCAGCTGTTCTGAAACAGAAAATCCCGACAGTCCAGGGAAGCGCTCGCTTGAGTCGGAGTTCTGGTTTAAACATAACCTGCTACTTGAAACAGGCCCATATCATCATATCAATCGAACGCCCTCTCCCCTCGAGTAGCAGACACGGGGAAATCAGTAATGGAACAACTTGTAGGCTACCAAATTAACTATTGATCTGTATTAATTAATCTTGTATATAATAATATGATTTTATTTTTTTACTTTGTTGGTGATAGGGTGACGCTGCATGCCATCTCCCGTCCTCTCTCCACCCTCATACTCTCTGCTCTCCTCCACTTGTCTCTTGTCTCCTGTCCTTGTTTCCCCTCTGCCTCCTCCTCTTCCTCCTCCTCCTCTATTTCCCTCTGCTCTCATTGTCTCACTCTTTTCCTTGTCACCTCTCCTTGTCTCCTCGAAAAATAGCAAGGCTGATCCATACAGTAGGCCATGTATAGATCTTTACCTGAAAGACGATGACAAAAGCCAGTCTCGCAGCCAGGACAGCCCAGAACTCCTTAGAGATTTCATAAGGAGTGGATGACCACGGTGGTTCCCTGTAGTCTTTATACCTGCAGAACAAAAACAGTCAACAACAATGTGTGCTCTAGTTAACCTCCAATGACGCCAACACGAAATGACGATTGGCACAATGTGACTCTTTTTGACAACAAACTTAACCTCACCTGCACATGTCAACTGCATAACCCAGATGCAGAGGATCCATTGGCTCCTTGCCATCCTGAAAGTGGCTGACATTAAAAGAGGAGAGGGTGTGGTTCACGAAGCCATGCATGGAGCCGTCAGGGCTGTACATGTACTGGTACACCAGCCGGGGGATGAAGTCCGATGTGAAGGAAATGACAAAGGCCTGGTGTGTCCATATGAAGACAAACACAAAGAGAGATAATGAAGCCCACACAAATAGATACCTTGAAGGAGCAGTGAATACTAAATACTGTGTAGAAATGTATTCATAGGAATATTTATTGATTCAATTATCAAATTGCTGTTGATTGGTGATTTTTTGTATTGTACCAGTCTTATATGATATAAGACATTACATTCGATGTTCCAACAATACAATCAGTGGGTGAAAACTATGCCAAATCGTAGAAATAAAAATAACAGCTTTCTCATTACTCGGAACATAGATTTCTTAACGCTTCTAGTTGTGACCCAAATTGTGTTTTGTGTTTTTGACCTGTAACAAAGAAAACACAATTATTTTGAATACAAAATGTGTGTCTGCAAACATGCATCAACATAATTGTATTAATTACTTACATTTATGATGACAGCAACCTTTGCTACTCCTTTAAGTAAGTTGTACCATATACCTACAAAAACACAATGAATAGCAGGAAGAATTAAACACACACCTTCCAAATTACGAGTTATCTTACTCATTGCTTATTACATATTATTCAATCTATACTTTTTAAAGGTGACATGCCAATCTGCAATAATAATAACAAAAAACATTGTATCTGATACTGCAGAAGACATTTTATGGTAATTGTTCACATGGTGGCCCAAAATACATTTCACAGTTGCCACAGCTTTATGACACCCCAAAAGCATTCACAACGCTAACGCCTTCCGCTCCTTTAACACCTCGGCTATGATGATACTGTATAATGATAACACGATAACTGTTTGGACAGTGTAAGTTCAGTTACAGTAACTTGGTAAATAAGGGCCCTTTTAAATGGCATCTGCGATTGGACATACAAGAATCCTTAAATAGAAGTGGAGGAACTTACGTGTTACCCTTGTGTTACCCGTGTGTTACCCTCGTGTTACCCTCGTGTTACACTCGTGTTACCCTTGTGTTACCCATGTGTTACCCTTGTGTTACCCTTGTGTTACCCTTGTGTTACCCTTGTGTTACCCGTGTGTTACCCACCAATATCTTTGGCTCGGGCCGCCACCGGCCGCTGGAGTTCTCCCACAAACTTCTTGGCGTCGAGACGGATCTCGATGATGTTGTTGAGCAGAGCGAAGAGCGGAGCGAGAGGAAACGACGCCACAAACAACGTGACAAACCCAAACTGAATGACTGCGAAAGAGCACGGAGAGAAGGACATTAACGTTTAATCATATCAGGTTCATATATTATTACAATATTATTCATATTACCATCAGAACTGATATGATGATCATTTCTATTTGCACCGATTTGGTATAATCAGCCATATAGAAGCTGCATGGGAAAGAAACAGTCATCCAATTGAGCCGTTAGACCGGGTTTAATGTCCAATCTGACACCACCCTCAAATACAGGAGAAATGTGAGCTTCTGACACAAGGCCAACTATGCAGCGATCCAGCTGTCTCTGAGACTGTCCTGGCATAACCTTACTGGCACTACGCTCGTGGCCTTCGAATAACCAGCGATAGTGGTGAAGTATTGTGGCCTTATTTTTATTATTATTTATTATTTTAACACTTCACAATAGGGTACATTAATTAATGCAGTAATAAGCATTAACTAACAGTTATTTAACAGTTAACTAATGGTTTGTGTGACTGATTATAGCTCTGGGAAACCGGAGACGTGAACTCCTCCATGTTCGCTAGAAACTAGTGATCGCCGCTCCTCGTCGCCAGCTCTCATTGAAAATCAATGGCTGCCGGCCTAACCCTAGCCCTAACCCTAACCCACTAACCCTAACCCACTAACCCTAACCCTAACCCTAAACCACTAACCCTAACCCACTAACCCTAACCCTAACCCTAAACCACTAACCCTAACCCACTAACCCTAACCCTAACCCACTAACCCTAGCCCTAACCTAACCCACTAACCCTAGCACTAACCTAACCCACTAACCCTAACCCACTAACCCTAACCCTAACCCACTAACCCTAACCCTAACCCACTAACCCTAGCCCTAACCCACTACTCTAGCCCTAACCCTAACCCACTAACCCTAGCCCTAACACTAGCCCTAACCCTGCTATATAATAATGCTTATTGCATTAACTAATGTTAATTAATGGTTAATTAATGTACCCTTATTGTAAAGTCTTACCTTTTAATTCATTTAAAAACAAGAATGTTAATATTCATTTTACATGAATCTCCCAAAGAAGCACTATTATATACATTTTTATAACAACAAACTGTTGAAAACTGATTTTTGCCACCCACAAAATATTATAGTCACTACTGGCACCCTAGGTCCCCATACTGTTGGTATTGTAGTCGTGTAAAAGCAACACTGCTGTCACAGTGTTGTCCTGAAGACCATTCTTCTCTCAAGGCCTTAACTCCAAATGTTGTCAACTGGGGGCTTCAGGCCACTAAGCTAGCCTTAGGAGACTGGGTGTGCTGTCTGGGTGGGAGTGCTCCTTCAGGGTAGTTCACACAAATACCCAAGTGTCTCAACTCACGCTAGGGCACATTAGTCACATGGCTCCAATCAGCCAATGTCCAAGAACTTCAGGTTCCCTCACACTCTCCATATAGCTGGAATCTGAGGGAGAACAGCTGAGCAAGTCCATCATCCCACATGTGCTGATATGCAACAAGTCCAGGATGAGGACTGTAGATCTGTTCCTACAGTCAGCACCTCAGCTGACTGGACACAACACCCTCTTAAGCATTTCCCCCACACCGCCTTTCACCACAAGTAAAGGTTCCAGTATATATATATATATATATATATATATATATATTCCTGTAGTGCCTGGCATCCTTGTTATTAAAACTCATATTGTAAATGTGACATTATGTGATTCTGAGTGTGTCTGATATGATACTGACTCATTTCCATATACTCAGGTGTTAAGCCAGCAAACGGCTCCAGGAAGTGGTCGATCTCGTATCTCTGCAGTCTCTTCTGTCTTTCCTCTTCCTGGAACGCCTCACGCTTCGATCGAATGTAGCGTATCAGCTTCTTTATCTTGCTGTGGAACACACAAGCACATGCAATCACACTGCTGAAGGTGAAGCTAGCAACTTTTGTCATAGCAATCACATATAGAAAAACATCCACCTTTTTAACCAATCCAACCCTTTTTCCAATTAATTGCATAAAATATTTATAAAATATTGTTTTATGCGTTATGTATGGTAATGACTTTGAAACGGACTTTATAATTATTACATTTATACATGAATAATACATATTTAAAACAACAACATCCAGTAAGAAAAACCCACTGAAGTAAGAAAGGAGAATGAGGAAAGGAAAATGGAATGGACTGGAACAAATATGGATAGAGCCACTAAGTAAATATGTCACCCACACAGGGTTTAGATGTCCAGTCAACAGTAACTACTCACGGTACTCCGATCTCAAACAGATTGTTCTGTATCAGTTGTTTCCCCAGCATGGTGATGCTCAGCTGAATACACAGCTCCATCAGGCAGCCCCCATGGGCACACTGAAATGGGATTGGGCAACGGTCGGTGCGGTTAATACAGATGAATCTCCTATTACAGTCACCAACACATCAACACATTTGATTTGTTCAGCAATCTGTTGAGTGGTACCCTGTTTGATATCAGGTTCTTCTCTGTGTGTGTGTGTGTGTGTGTGTGTGTGTGTGTGTGTGTGTGTGTGTGTGTGTGTGTGTGTGTGTGTGTGTGTGAGAGCATAGCAGAAA
>OMNO01067709.1:0-11859 GCA_900303215.1 Trachyrincus scabrus | reverse complement strand
AACCCCCCCCCCCCCCACCAACCGATTTGTCTTGCTTCCTTCTAGATGAAGTACATTTGCCTCTAACAGCAGTTACAGCAGAATCGGCAATAATGGGCATGTAAATACCTCCATTCCCCCTGGTTGTAGTTTTGTATAAGACAAATACAATAGGGCTAGTCCACATCTAAAACACCTGACTTCACATGATGCGAGTGACTGTGTCTTTAATCAAAGGGGTGTTGTAGGAGTGTCGTGATTACATAGTGACTCGGGAGGGGAGAAACCGGGCTGTGGTTTGGGTTGCTAAATTTGGACGTTTTGTAGCGGGTGATATGCCTCTGTTTCGTGACATTGGGAACAAAGAGGAGAGAGAGAATGGGTCATGTTCGATTGTGAAGCATTACGTCACTCTGGACGCTTACCAGGTAGACTGGTTGGCTTTCCACACAAGCAACCAGATTGTCCAGACGCAAAGACAAACAATGAACAAACAATGAACAACTTGTACATCTGTGTTTCACCATTTAATGACCCTATATTGGCGTTTGCGTGTAGTGTGTGCGAGTGGGGTGCATGTGCATATGGTTTAATCGTAATCATTTCAATTGAAAACACGTGTTGTGTTCGACAGTGACTGTGGCCTGATGAACGTTTCTCTGTACTCAGGTCTACGCGGTAGGCGGCTATGACGGCCAGAGTCGCCTGACCAGCGTGGAGTGCTACGACTCCTTCTCCAACCGCTGGACGGAGGTGGCCCCCATGAAGGAGGCGGTCAGCTCCCCAGCCGTGGTCAGCTGTGCCGGGAAGCTCTTCGTCATCGGGGGAGGTCCAGACGACAACACCTGCTCGGACAAGGTTGGCAACAGAACAGATGTGCACAAAGCCTCCAAAATGACAGGCATAGACACCCCATAATAACAGTGGGACGGTTAGAAAATGCAAATCCTTTTTTCCGGTAGAATTCCCAAGCACCTGATCGTTTGAATGATGCATACCATTCGTCCAATGTATTTCCTCAAACTCGTTTTCGATGCCGGCGTAAATGAGCAGTTAACACCCAGCTAACTTGAATTACCGAATACTTCTGCCTGTTTAGAAGAACTTAGCGCTATTGTGTTTCATGTAGAAGAACATGTCTGCACGGATGTGGCTGTACCATTATTGTCTACGAAACGCCCCGGGTTGCAGTTGATAGTCTTGTCAAGCTAGCATTTCAATTTAAACTGCGTCAATGACTGAACCCGGGTAATCGTTGTCATGCTAATGTATGCGTAGTGCGGTATTTCAGGTTTAATGGGCGATGTGTGACGCATCAGAGGCATCCGTTTCTGACTCATCGTCGTGCGATGACGAGTGAAAAAGTGCACAAGAGCTGAGTCAGGTTGAGGATGTTGATACAGCATTAACATCAGCAACAATAGAGAACAAACAAGGTTATGAAACACTCTGTAATCAATTATGTGATTCAATTAATGAAATGACAAACTGTGATGGGGACAATCCGACAGCCAAAAGAATCAGATGGAGATTTACATAATCCTAAAGTGCGCTGTGAGTAGTAAACTGTAAACAGGAAGACAGTGGCGTTCACATTGACAGGAATTCTGGCCAGAGGACTCTTCTCTACCCTAGAATAGCTGGTTTTGCTAGTTTATATATAGCTTTGTTCGCAGAACACACAGCACATCGCAGGCTTGCGAAGGAGAATATATGACGGCAAGAAATAAGAACCAGACTCTCTGTCTGGGTCATTATGTCTGTCTGGGTGGGTACATATTTGCATCTCTCAGGATGGCTCCAACTGTCGCCCAGTCGCTCAACACTCATGTCTGTTGTGGTTTGTTGACACTGATCACAAAGAAAGTCATGTGACCGCTTGGACTGAATAGCTACACAACATGGCTGCAACATGAGAGAGAAAAAAGTACCTTTTGGGACTTTAGAAGGAAAATATTTTAAAGGGCAAGGGAAGAAGAATGCAGATAATTCTTGGGAGGATTTAATGGCAGACTGCTGAACCACTGAAAATAATATGCATCGATCTTTCTTTCTGCATTCCTGTTCTCAGAAAGGCTGGTGGGGAAAACGGCAGAATGTTTTTACCATATCCCAGACACATTATTTTTCCTTTCAGTGTAAAACAAATATCATACTCCGTTTCAATGTAATATATTGGAGTCAAACCAAAATACACTCTTCACAGGTCCAGTGCTATGATCCAGAGGCAGACACCTGGCTGCTAAGGGCAAACATACCCATCGCCAAGCGCTGCATCACGGCCGTGTCCCTCAACAACCTGATCTACGTGGCCGGTGGGCTCACCAAGTCCATATTCTGCTACGACCCTGCAGAGGACTACTGGATGCACGTGGTACACACCTTCAGCAAACAGGTAATGACTCTGACACAGGTTTATATTGTTCTGCTGCTGCATGCCACAGGCTGATTGATTTCAATGTGTATATTATGCTTTTGTCTTAGTTCTCTCTCTCTCTCTCTCTCTCTCTCTCTCTCTCTCTCTCTCTCTCTCTCTCTCACCCTTCCTCTCACTGTTGTGCTCGCTTGTTTCTGGCTTTCAGTAAGAGACTGTAAACAATAACTTACTCCCACAATGAAAGATGTAAAAATAAGAACATATCAGCTCTCTCTCTCTCTCTCTCTCTCTCTCTCTCTCTCACACACTGTTGTCATCTCTCTTGTTTCTGTTTTTCAGTAAACAAAACTTCTTTCACTGCTCCCACAATGAAAGATGTAAAAATATGAATGTACCAATACAAAGATCTCTCTCTCTCTAATCAGTGTGTGTGTGTGTGTGTGTGTGTGTGTGTGTGTGTGTGCGCTCCCTCCCCTCCCCCTACCAGGAGAGCTGTGGCATGTCAGTGTGTAACGGTAAGATCTTCATCCTGGGCGGGCGCGGGGAGAGTGGCGAGGCGTCGGACAGCATCCTGTGCTACGACCCCGCCTCAGGCATCATCACTGGGGTGGCCGCCATGCCTCGGCCCATCTCCTACCACGGCTGTGTCACCATCCACCGCTACAACGAGAAGTTCCATAAGCCCTGACCCGTAAACAAATGAACACAACACACACATGCATACACACACACACACACACACACTCCTCTTTGAGAACTTAAAGATAAACTATGGCCTAAAACACTTGTCACAATTGTATGTACACAAATGTTACAATTTTGTGTACTATTTCACTTTGCCGCAGCTAAAGTCGGTTTCTGTAGACGCTACTACGTCACACGGAGACATTGCTGCAGTAGTTACAATGGGGTTTAATAGGAGAGTGTGTCTTCAAATCGCTGTTGCATCAACCATCAAGTATCAGAATATAGCGCAATAATTCTGGGTAACGTAGGAAAATGGCACACTGGAGCAGATCGCGGGAAGCCTAACACAACAGCCAGTGACAAATTAACATAGCGGAAAAAATTCAACCCTGGAATGAATAGGAAATCAATGTTAGACATTTTATAACAACGTCAAAGTGTTTTAGCCTGTATTAATCCTTTAAGCTCAAAGACACACAAGCACTGGTACTGATATCCACAGCTAAATACTCAGACAAACACAAGCAAACAAGCACATAAGTAGACAGGTGTGTTTAGTGTCTCCAACCACACAGCCATTCCCATTTTTTTTTTCTTTGTATAGCTTCATGTAGCAACACGCTGGGCGATGGTGTTAGAAGTTATACTGTTGAGTACCCACTTCATTCCTTATCCCTTTATACAAGTCCCATCTTAGTGTTTCTGTAGAACCACAGCATTGGTGTTCGACTAATCTCGGATCCAGAAGTTGTCTATATGCTATAGCCAAACTTCTGGAGGGAGACAATGCCAGGGCCGGAAACAAGAAAGTGCGAGATTTTAAATTCAAGTCTGCTTAACAGTGACTTGCACAGTAAGATAAGATAAGATAGTACTTTACTAATTTGTAAATTCTCCAGAAAAAACTGCATTACTAATTCAGTGTGGTTTTAGTATTACACTACCTTTTTCTATTGGTAGCTAGGGAATACGTCATCTAGACAATCATGACTTGGAACGTTTGCAAGGGTTGCTGCAGGCTGTGTATATCGCTGTCAATGTCAGAGCTCAACAAACTACCCTTGAACCTAAGCAGTCAGAGCAACACAGATAAGCAGAAAAGTCCAAAACATCTTTCCTAATGTTATCTATGAACCCCCCCGAATGTGGTGTGGACCCAACAAACCACTTTCACTCTGCTTGCTATTTCATTTCCTGCAGGCCAATCAGGTCAGTGCATGCCAGGGCTACAATATACACAGTCCACTTCCTTTTTCCTCTCTCGTCGATATGGACTCGCTAGCTCATCACCTTGTTCCACTTCCCATGTCTCTGTGTTTGTGCTGCGTCGTCACTAATCCTGCAGTGATACTTCCCCTGAACCATTGTGCCGTTAACATTATCTATAAGTTATGTGGTCGTTGTTAGCATTATCATTACACACAATACTCATTTCCCTTTGTTATTATTATTATTATTATTCTTAAATTATGCCTTTTTTATAACGGATGTTTCAATGTGTACTGTGTTTGTATAGGTTTAGAAGGCCTGTCAATTGCATACAGAATAATTCATGGGTGTGGGTGATTTTTTTGTTAGAACCCTTTGTAGATCAAACTCAGATGATTTTGATTAAGTGATGTGTATGTGTGTGTTGTGCATGAGACTTTTGGGTGTGTGGCATGAATGCATAACAGCCTTGGAGATGTATCAACAATTGTAGCATTTTTATATTGCATGTTTTGTTCATTTGTATACGTCTGCATGCCTTGTCCGAACCTGATCAGAAATCAGCACCGTGCCACCGCTCTCACCTTACACAACAAAATGTAACTCGGGGGTAACTGGATACCTCCATGTGTTTACAGCTGGGCAGATGTGGCGCCTGTACCTCACACAGGAGTGATTGAAATTTGACTAGTTCTGGTCATGATGTCAGAAAAGACACTTTTTTTTGGTTGATATAGATGGAGTTCAGATTGTTTTGCTGTGAATATGGTAATGTTATGTTTTGTATTCATCTTTTATTTAATGTGTCTCTTCTATATTTACATTATGTTTTTCTGTAACCAAGAGCCCCACGTCGTGCACTTTGACAGGGCCCTGTTGAACATAGAACGACATGACTATGTAAATAAGATTAGTTTTTTTACTGTATCAGTAAATGTTCTTTGCTGTCATGTGACGTATGTGTGTTGAGAGGGGGTGTTGAGGGGCTTGTCAGTGACCCCTGCTGGTTCCGGTAAGCTATGACATCAACAAGAGCACGCTGTCCAAATGCGGTGAGAGGACTTTCACCTCAGGTTAAAGGTAGAGTTGGATAGCTTCATTGCAATATGACTTTATGTTCAAGGTATGAAAACAGCATACATTGAAATAATCGAATGCTTGTTAAAGTGAACGTACACCACTGTGTTTATCCTGGGGGCAGGATAGTGTAGTCGTGGCTAGGGTGTTCGACTCTCTGGCCGAAAGGTGCTAGATTTCTACCTGTAGACAACCTAGAGCAAGATGCCTAACCCCTACCTGCTCCTTCATTACATGCATCTGAATTCACTGAGAGGCTTTGGATAAACGCGTCTGATAAATGGCAAGGTAAACCGACAATACTGGAGCCAGCAGAGTTCTGACAGGCAAAGGAAAGTTGAAAAAAAAATAGTGTGCGTAAGAGAGTGAGAGTGAGTTTCATTGGGTGTGCGTCTGTGATTTCACTGAGTATTTACTCCCAAATGGACCCAACAAAAGTCCTATTGTAATGCATTGTTGTGTTTTCTATAATAGTGTAGAGGCTATTAATGTTATCCTGTTTTCACGTCTCCTTTATGACAAAAATAAGTCATTTTTGTGGTGGGTTATGGGATCGTGTGTGTGTGTTGCTTACATGTGGGTGTATTTTCGACTTCCATGTGCACGAAGTCTGCCATAAATTTTAAAATTAAAATTAAATTACTGACAAAATAAATTGTATTCACTTTCAAAGATGACTTCAAAATGTTGGTATGGTTAATGTATGCAAGGTGGAGGCTTTCACCTGCTTTATACAGAATTCTGACCTATGTGCCTTAATGACGGAATAAACAAAAACTAATGGAATTTGTGATGTTGACATACATGTTGGCTTTTCATAATGAGATTTTTCTCTCTTTATTTAGCTGAGACGCATTGTCTTTGGCAGTATGTTCTGAAATTGTCAATGAAACACCAATAAAGTTATTCTTTGTACTGATGCATGTGCGCAGTGTTATCAGTGATACAGTATAAATAATGTAACCATTTCAATTCTAACCGTGAGACTTACTTTACACATGCTTAGCTATATATTATCCTCATCCAATTGTTGATCTTGGGTGTCTGGAGTTCAAACAAAGGTAAGCATGTAATATAGGCCTACACAATTGTTAGACAGAAATTGGCATCTTGGTTAGAACTATTTAGTTGTCTAGAGATGGTACCAGTTGCCAAAAAAGGTGAAAATAAAGTAGAAGATGACAAATTGTTCCATCCAGTTGGATTCAGGATGTGTTTAAAGAGATGATATAGCTGGCAGATGGGTAGTGGGTTATCCCACCCAGAAGCACTTTGAAGCTGTTTATTTTGACTAGTGGTCAAAACAACACATTCATTATAAAATGGTAAAAACAAATTATATTATGCTCAACCAGAGCATTTTAACAATAATATGTCATCGTCCAATATTTCTCAACACCAACTCATTAGCCTACATATTTGAATTCCCTTATCCATTATGGAATTAACATGGTGTAAACTACAGCAATACTTCAAACTGGGTTATGGAGACACAGCCATTAGATACAACAATCAATAATAGTGTTCAAATAATTTTTTATAAATTCACTTTAACCTCAATGCTTTCATTAATCAGGTATTTTTGAGTATCTGATGTGTCATGTGGTAGTCTATACTACATTATTCACCCAGAAGGATACCAGAGACAAGTACAGTTGTGCTTCTCCAAGATTGACAATTACGTTATTTATATAGGTCCATTATTCTCTTATTAACCATATGAACTATAGCTAGTCTGTTTGGTGGAATAGCGGCGCCTGGTGGCTTCTTTCAAGAATTGCATGGCCAATTACCACGGATTAGCTTACATGCTCACTTCGAAATGTCATTAAGTTATAACACATATATCCAAGCTTAATATAACCGACTGCAGTGCCGGGGTTTGTTTACAGTACATTATACAAAGAAACGCCTTCAAACGGTTCGTGGCAGTACGTTGAAGTATTGAATCATATTCCATCTGTAATCACATGTGTGTGCTAACTTTGCTAGCATGAGCTAAACCAGCTAGCTCAGTGCTGTTAGCCGCACGGCTAACCTGGTCGGTAATCTCTCGTCCGCCCGGCTGGCACCCGGTGGCTGCGATAGCAAGAGGTAACACTCCACGCGGATTTTTTAGAAAACGTAGCAAATGGAAAATAGGAAATCAGATTTGTCTAAGGCCGTGGACGATGTGTTACGAATGTAATTATTCGAACGGTCTGAAATCTATGTGCTGTAATAGTCGTGCAGTATGCTACAAAACAATGCTAGCTGGCGATACCTCTACCCGGGTCTAGCGTGGTTTTAGGGCCGCTATCGCTGTACTGCAAGCGGCTTGGTTACCCAGTAGTGGCTCCGAACAAGGCGTTTGCCTAAAATCCCAAATCAGTTATAGCCGGCTAACTACAAGTTTATTTGCGGACACTATTTGTATACCATTGAAACTGTAACACTGCAACTGTAACATTGCAACTGTGAGTGTTAACCATGCTGTTTGCTTTTGCTTTTGTTTTTTAATGTTTGGCAGGTAGTCATGTCAGGGATCAAGAGGAAAATAGAGGATAACGATCCAGACTACGAAGACATATCACATATCCAGGGGGGCAAACGAAATAAAGTAGTCGAACATAATGGTAAGGTTCATCACACCTGCTTTACGGGCAACATGCCGATGAGTCCGTGTCCTTTCATCGACTGCGCTTGGTCTGCTGTAGTACCTGCTCTATTCCCAATGACTAACATCACACTGTCTGTGTTCTCACACTGCCAGCACGGGAGGCGACGGTGCAGAAGATTGAAGCCATCATCAGAGAGCAGTTTTCTTTAGAGATGAAGAACAAGGAGCATGAGATAGAAGTGATTAGCCAGGTAACTGGATGCCATGCAGACATCTGTATCATATCATGATCATGCATAATAATCATATCTGTGTCATACTTTTTTGAATTGTTTACAAATTAATTGAGGGATTCACTGAATATTGAACTTATTTTTCTTGACCTTGTTTAATTTCATAATGCTTGATGCAGCGACTCAATGATGCAAGGAGGATGATGGACAAGCTAAGGGCTTGCATAGTGGCCAATTACTATGCCAACGCTGGACTGACCAAACTCCCAGAGGTAAACACTGTGACATGTATATATTGACACTTTGCCCTGTACTGTTAACATTAACTCTCAATAATAACGTTTTAGTATTGAGATGGTGTGAAACTACGACTAAAAAAGCTACAACTCCCAGCCGATGGAGTTGCTAGATACTCTACCAGTAGGAATCTTTGAGCAAGATGCCTAACCCCGACCTGCTCATTAATTCCATGCATCTAAACAAATTCACTATAAGTCACTTGTATAAGTGACTTATAAGAAGTGTCTGCTAGTAAAAAGCATCCTTTCTACGTCTGTTGTTGTTGTTGTTGTTGTTACAGCAGCACACCACCAAGAGTGACCCCGCAGTGCTGAACCACCCGGCCATCAGGCGCTTTCTGGAGTCCCCCTCCCGCTCCTCCTCGCCACTCAACCAGGGCTCCGAGACGCCCTCCCTACCCCCCTCCGAGTCCGAGTCCCTCTCCCAGCACGGGGAAGCGGCTGACAGGGATGGAGAAGGGCCCTCGTGGAGGGAGGGCGGCAGCCGAAAGGAGCGCCGGCCCGGCCGCAACACGGGGAAAGTGAGTCGGAGGATTGGCGAAAAAAAACCGTCTGGGGTCATCAATCAATCAATCAATCGACCGATTGAGCGATTTTAGATCAAATGAAACTTGGTGTGTTGTTGACCTCCATTATTTCAGCGGTTTCACACATTGAACATGATTTCCGTTCTGTGTTGCAGGACACGTTTGGCATTTCGACGACGTTGGAGGGGGCGGAGCCGAGGGTGGCCTACCACGCCAGTGCCGAAGAGGCCTCCCGGATTTTTACGAAGAAGACCATAGTAGTGGGGAACGTTTCCAAGTACGTTATTCATCCGTCCTTCCGTATATCTAGCGTTTACGCCGCTGAAGCTGCTTGCACATGTCATGCTTAAATGTGCCACATGACATGCTTCCCGGGATTATCCAGAACCCTACATTGAGAAACGGTACCTCGCGTATCAAAACAAAAGCCCTGCCAACTGTCCTAACCATTGTCAGCGATTCCCTGGTACGCACTTGAAATGTCACCATTGCTTTAAAGGGTCAGGTCAGGGCCAACTCTTATGTCTAAACTTCCTGCCACTTTCAAATTAGTCCCAAGCATTGCTTCCATCCGTTAGGGCTTTCGCAGTAATGTGTTTTTCACTAATAACCTGGGAAATGCTATGATGTTGTACAGTAATGACTACACACTTACCCATCTCATATACCCACCATGGTATTGAAGATTGAGATCCTCCACTATTCTACCTTTGTTTTCAGATAAGCAGTCAGCAAAACTGTGTCTGGTTAAATTAATTCTAAAGCCAGGAGGAATTTGGAGCCAAGCAATAGACACACAAAGCAAATACTTAGTTGTGTCCTTCAGCTGAACTCTCTTATTTTCTTAGCTTTTTGCCTCCCCATCACTGTTCAGTAAAGAGTTGAGCAATAACTGCCGCACAAGCTCTGTCTTGATGCTAGTAATGCGTGCCATATTTGCTCGCTAATGGAACATTCTGTCCAAGCTACAAACTAGAGCTTATATAGGGCTTAGAGACTAAAGAAAAACAATAGCGATGTAGATCAGATGTTGTTTAATAAGATGTTATTGATTTTATCACTTTGTGTTCCTGGCATAACCTGGTGACTACAGTGTTGAAATGTTTACCTTTGAGGCAGGTTTTCTTTTCAATGTTTACCTGCGATATCGCCATCGTAATGTTGCTATACTCTGTGCTAATTTGTTGACATTTAAATACGTATATATTTTCACCTCCCGCCCTTCCTCCATTACCTCATGTTCTCATCCTCGTGGAACACACACACTTCCTCCATTACCTCATGTTCTCATCCTCTTGGAACACACACACTTCCTCCATGACCTCATGTTCTCATCCTCGTGGAACACGCACACTTCTCAGAAGCAGCTGCTTGACTTTTAGCTCACCTGCGTTTCCCCTCTCCCTCCTCTACCTCCGCCCCATGGCCACATTCTCTCCTAATTCACCTTCCAAATCCTTCCTTCTCACATTCTTCCTGTGAAAGAAATATTGTTAGTTTAACTTTTTCACTGTCTCTTAAATCTCTCTGTGTGTGTGTCTGTCTGGCCCCGTGTCTTCTCTCCCAGGTACATCCCACCAGATAAGCGGGAAGAGAATGACCAGTCAACCCACAAGTGGATGCTGTATGTCCGGGGCTGCAGACGGGAGCCCAGCGTCGATCACTTTGTCAAGAAAGTCTGGTTCTTCCTGCACCCCAGCTATAAACCCAACGACCTGGTGGAAGTGAGGTATGTGTGTGTGTGGAATGCACGCCGAGAATCGGCTTCTCTCTCTGCACATGTTGGTTGCTAGCAGGGCTTGTCCAGTTCAGCAGAGCACCGTGGTGTTGTTTGTCCTCAGGGCAAGAGAAGAAGGAATAGAGAAGCTTGTTTTCTTCTCAGATTCCCCCCCCAACCCCCGCCCAAGTTGTTTTTCCTCAGAATGTTGTTATACTTGGTGTCACAGTTTCGAGTCCTACCTCCATGTAGGCTCCACCTGCCAGAAAGGGAGCCGAGAGGGAGAAACAGGGTTTCGTAACATGTTATCAACCTTTGAAGCAAGTAGGTCAAAATCTCCACATGTTATTGGGAGCAGTCGACCGGTTGCCACAGTGATCCCTATTGTGCCATGAACACACAGCCGTTCAAAGGACTCTGTACAACAGTGCCCCCCTGTGGACTCTAGCAGTTATTTCCCGCTTCAACAACAACAACAACAACAACACACACCATAATGTACAAAAAGTACACCTCACATTCAGTCAAAGCTCTGTGACATTGGCTCACCACAGTGAGTCGGATGTATGCGTCACCCACTGAAAACCACGATTAATGGCACGAACACTCCCTGCACACAGACGACACGATCACTGTGTAGGCCTGCAGTCTTGTCACGCAGGCACAGACACTGCCTGCTCTGCTCACAGACGACACAATCACTGTGTAGGCCTGCAGTCTTGTCACGCAGGCACAGACACTGCCTGCTCAAAGACAACACGATCGCTGTGTAGGCCTGCAGTCTTGTCACGTGAGGTGTCACTGCTTTGCTTTTTTGGGGATGAGATAGAATTGTGACTTCACGCTGCCCGACTGTGGGCCTGAAGGGCGGAGGTTAACCTCCCGGATCCTTTTTCGTTTTACAGGATTATGGTTTCCCTGTTGGCTTTTGAGTGAATGCAAGCCGCACTGATAGTAATACTGTAATGCTGGTTTAGCTGACAGGGCAACAAAGCTGTGTGTGTGTGTGTGTGTGTGTGTGTGTGTGTGTGTTTGTGTGAGAGTGATTGTGTGTGTGTGTGTGTGTGTATAGGCCTCACAGTCATACATGGATGTACACCCCTGCATGAGGGCTGTCATTTGAGCCTTTGCTCTGAGTGCATGAACCCCCCCCCC
>OMNO01067701.1:0-11241 GCA_900303215.1 Trachyrincus scabrus | reverse complement strand
GTAACTTCATAAATCATTCCCCTCCCGCACCATCTCTCTCTCTCTCTCTCTCTCTTTTTTTCTCTCTCTCTCTCTCTCTCTCTCTCTCTCACACACACACACGTTATCTTTCTCTCGCATTCTGTGTGTGTGTGTGTGTTTTTAAATGTTGCACATTTAAATGTTAAAGTCATGACATCCCCACCATAAAGTGGATATAATTGCCGGATGGTTGCTTCAGCTTTCCTCCACAAAAGATTACCATGTGCTTTGGTTCACCGGGCAACTGTGGGACCCTGCTGGTGCATGCTGGGTAATCAGAAAGTGCAGTGGAATATATTTTCTTGTTTTTAATATAGCACATTCATGCAGGGGCATGATTACATGAGATGAGGCCAATGGAGCATTAGCGAGTGCTACAGAGTTCTGTTATCTTTTGTTACATTTACAAAGGCTCTAAAGTTATGCCGGAAATAATCTAATGGACTCTAACGGACTCTAATGAGTCTAACGGAGCTTGAATTATGACGTACGGGCCCGGAAAGACAAGCATATATGCCTTGGGGTACAGACACAATATTTCTGCTTATTCATTTTCAGTGGAAGAAAACATTGAGGTTATTTAACGCATTCAACAAATTGGAACTTTACATTTTTCCTTCAGACTAGTCTCCTTGCTGCTTCAAATGTTTACATTTATATAAATTACAAGCCAACAGCTCACTGTCATAATATATTGTTATATACCATATTATATTTGTGTCTCCCCTGCCACATGCCATCTCCAATGGCTTTTCAGGGCTTCTCCAATGGTAGGACACAGGCAGAGGATGGTTAAACCGGTTTATTGTAGAGTTTGCGATAGTTTGAACGGGCAGAGCAGGTGGTACGTGCTGACATGCTAGCACTCCTCTTGAGTGTGTGTGTGCTGGTGGCTGGTTTAACCAGTGGGCCATGACTGGCCAACGCCCCACAGGTGTGCAGCCTCACCCAGCCCCAGGGTCCAATCAATCGGACTCAGACCAGGTGAGGCTGCTTAAACCAGCCACTAACAACACACACTCCACATATCCCCAACACCAAATTGAGGCTGGGGACAATCCCCAGTGGTACAAACTGTTAAGTAAGTTAAATATAATACATATGGAATCATAAGGTCATGCAAACATTAGAATTAGAAACACAGAATGATTTGACAAACAAATTCATGTTATTCTCAAGTTAATTGAATGGTTTTACAAAGGAACAAATCATTCTTTCTGTCTTTGCTGAACCATTAAGATAATTTTTTATTGCTTTTCATAGTTTATCTGAAACAAACATCCATTGTGCATGCGTGTTAACAGAATATCAAATGGTTTAAAGAAATGGTTTATGGTTTAACTGAAAACAAGATGTGGGGGAAAAAAAACCACATCTTTCACAGGTGGTAAAAGCCGCACCCATTTATTCAAATAATTTGTCTTCAAGGCTCAAAAGGTATTCAGTCATCACATGCCATCGGCCTGGGCCATGTCATGATTACTCCCGACTCTCTGATGCTTGGGGAAGATATGGTAGAGCGAGAGACGGAGAAGTGTCTCTCTCTCGCTACCATATCTCCCCCAAGCATCATAGCCCCTGCTCATTCTCATAATCATCAGAAGAAACTCTTGCATGGCACATCATTATGGACATAATTACATTATTTGTGTGTGTGACAGGAAGCTGACAGTGTAAGTGTTACATACTACTCTGCTAGTCAGTGACAACATCAGCTGGATAAAACATAAGTATGAATCATTCAAATCATAAATGCAATGCAAGATGTTATCTAAAGAGTAAGTAATAAGTAAAACATCAGAAGACACCAAGACAGCACCAATTTTTCAGTTCATTTTATTGTGTTTTATTTAAGCTGTTTTGCATTCACATTTTGTCCATGTCCTGTACATTTTTAATTTCCCAATCATGATATTGTAGTGTCTGACAATATTAATCATTGTATACAGTATATGGATGTCCATCATTTTAAGACTTGCACAATGACAAACAATGAAAATGTATTTAACACAGCTGAAATGTTTCCATATGCTACTCATGATCCATAAACCCATTAAAACAACGACAATTCTTCTTGTAACAAATAAAATGGACAATGTCACACACACATAGTGCATATGCATATGCAACATATTTTAAGGTTGGCGGTATGTAATGCACTATATGAGAGATATTCATCAACAACCAGAGAACAGACGTCAACTTTGTGCTTAAATAGCATTTATGGAATGGATTCACACCACCTGTGTGTACTTACAAACCATACGTCTAAAACACAAAAAATAACATCAACAAAATATAAATAAAGAAGGCCTATTAAGCATCAAGGTGACACGACAGGGCCTTTAGACTGTGTTTGCTTACATATTACATTCAAGACCATGTAAACAGCTACAGTACCAATGTATCCTGGTATGGATGCGCAGGAACAGAACGAGATCAGATATTTAGCGAATGGTATTCACAGCAGAGGTCAGTGTCACAGATTTCACGCTATAATGAAACAACCGAGGCACAGCTGTGCGCAGTGCATGCCTGAAAACAGGAATGATAAGTGAGAGCCAGCATTCTTAAATGCTTCACTACTTTTCTACAAAAAAGTATTTCTCTGACTGGAAATCCCATGATTTAAAGATTCATATACTACCAATTGATATGCACAAGCATTTCCTTTTCCCTGATGTCCAACTCTTAAATAAACACACACACACACACACACACACACACACACACACACACACACAAACACTTAAAAATAAGATGGGATTGACTTTGAGTTTACTTTCACGTTTGAATGCATACTTTTTCCCTTGTATGCAAATTATTCATACTTTTTCCCTTGTATGCAAATTATGCCATAACTTACAAAATATACCTTTTTCAAATATCCCTCAAGACTTGTTAAAAATATTTTTTCCCTTCAAGTTTAGAAAAAAATTGTTTTAATTCAGCTTCAACTGTTTTTCTCTACCTTTTTATAAATTAGCAACTAAAAAAACGATTCCAGTACCTGTCCTGTCCATAACATTGTACTGTCAGCATTAAAGAGAAAAAAGGTCTTTCCCTTTTGACACTGGGCCATTCCCTCTACATCATTTGCATACAAAACCCCTTCATATACGTACATCAGTGAATTATTGTGCTTAAATAATGAACAGCATTGAAATTGTCTTGCCACTCGTTTCTACACCCCATACACTTACATTTTATACTGCGATTGTGTTGTTTCTCCAGAACTTTCAACACATAAAAAAGGCCTAAAATTGTATTTGTACATAAGTATGTCAGGTAATTTCCCTTTAACTGGCATATATGTATCATTTAAATGTTCATAGCAGTAGGGAAAGGCTTTATAAAAGCCCCTTTAACTCAGTACTCAAGTTTAACTTTATTAATTGCACCAGACTTTGTGTACTGACGGTGTATTAGGATTTAAATAGCAGTTAATAGGTGAATGTATTTGGTAAGCTTGCTAGCGCTATATAGCGAGATTGTTATCGAATTTACTATTTTTCAAATATGTACTCAATAAATAATTAAATTATCAATGGCTGCAGGCTTTAGTCATTATAATAACAACCAAGACTAGGAAACAATAAAAGAGGTGTGGTTTGGAAAAAAGATAAATGATTTTTTTTTTTATAAACACAAAATACTGTTTGTCACATGTCTCGCTTCTTTCAGTGTGTAGATAATTATACAGTGTGCCTTGCATTACATGTAGATTTGACTTACTGTGAAATACCCCTTGGAATGGAATATATTTATCTAACTGTAGTAGACATTTGTGAGACCAATAGCCTGATTATCTATTCTTTTAAGTTAGTGCGGTTGATAAATAAAAAGAGCCTACCACATCTAAACTATTATTTTAAACCTCACCATTATCAATGGACACAAAGGACATCTATGCAACATAGACATTGCCAGTGTTACATTTCCATGAAGATGTGCTTAATGCTGCTACTGGTTTTCCTTTAAATAACATGGGACTAAGTATCCGCTACTCAACGTGTCAAAGCCGTGTATTTTTTGTTGTAAAATGCACACTACTGTGATACTATATCCGTCATATGAACACCTCACCAGGATCTGCTACTTTCTACCGTTGTAAAGGTAAAAAAAACAAAAACGGTCATACGCCACCGGCTATTGGATCATCGGATCGTCTCCGCCGGGCGAGGTCAGAACCGGGACGCCGAGAAAGTGCCGGGTTTTGTCCTCGTACGAGGGGGTGGCGACGACGGTGGTGGTGAAGGACAGCTGGTCGTGCTCCAGGATGGCGAGACGGTCCTGGGGCCTCTGCTTCTTCAGGTAGAACATCTTCCTCAGCTGCTTCAGCTGCTGCAGCTCGCAGAAGGTCTCCAACACCACCAGCATGACCACCAGTCCCAGCAGGAGGTACACTGGCAGGACGAAGCCCAGAGAGAAGACATTTTATACATGCAGACGTCAGGAACAGAAGTTCAATCGGAATGGGTTTGCAAGTTTGCACATCTGAGGAATTTGTTCTGGAATAGTGGTGCAATAAAAGAAAAGAGATACAAGAAACAACATTTAAAAAATTATAAAATGCACAGACGTAAAGATATTAAATCTGCACTATGTATTTTCTACTGCAGCTATTTACTGCATTAAATAAATCTGAGCTGGAAAGTTTCTAAAAAGTTTCTCTCATAGTTTCTTTAAATATATATTTACACATATATAAACACACACACGTAAAAAACATTGAAATACACATAACCTAGTTCAGCCTGGGGTTATGTACTCTCCCATAGTCATGTTGAATCATGTTTATTTGCACAGCCCTTTAGCACATTAAGAGTCTCAAAAGGCCGCCCACACCCAGGCAACAGCTAGCCCTAAGCCCTCAAAAGAGCAAAGACACACACACTCCAGTTGACAAAGGTACCTAAAGAACGGTGACATAGGAGGAGTGCCTCATTCAACATGTGCTAGTGCTATGATGACCTACATATAAAACTAGACAAATGGAGGCAAAATGAAAGCAAAAACAAAGTTTAATCAATCTGAACCCTGAAGCGAAATACCCTGAAGTATTTCAAAAAAGTTGTGAAATATCGACTGATTAATATTTGACTTGACAATCACTTAAGTTATGAGATTAGCACAATCTGTACTGAGCACCATGACCACGGTGGAATGAATGAGAGGCATAAAGTCCATGGTGCAGACGTTTCAGATGACTGAGTCCATGTGTAGGGGATGGTAGAATCCAAGTAGCTTCATTTATTCATTTTTTTCTTTATTAGAAAGCTATATGAAAATGTAATGCTTTCTTCTCATCAAGGTAAAAAGCTGATCATTGTGCTGCCACAAGAGGGCAGCAGATGATGTTCACATCATAGGCATCAGATGCCAAAACGTTGTTTTCCTGGTAGTTTGATGGCTGCACAATAAATCACTTCATACTAATTAAAATATGAATGACAGCAGCAGTCATATCAATTCATATGCAAGTCATTCATATGGTAAAACGTTCACGTCCTCTCAGCATAGCAATACACACAACCATCATGGGGATGCCCAACAAGCATTTAAATCCCTTTTGTCACTTTACATTTCAATATCTATTTAAAAATAATAATAATTACAGATTTTATCCATACTGTGATACATGACATTAAAGGCATAATAACCATCATAGCTGACACATTGTAACACACAAGTGGAAAGACGACGAGAGCTAAATATATGAATCAGATTAGAACGATTCTCAGAAATCCAGTTTTCTAAAAAAAGAGATTAAAACAAGTGTGCAAAAGAAATGCAAACGCCAAAAAGAAAGACGAGTAAGACCAGTCAACAGGGTTATTTGCTCGTGGAGCACATCCTTCGACAAGACTCTGAAACCGACGTCATGACAACCTACGCTGTCACAGATTAACCATGAGATGCTAGTCTGAATGACTCATTGTTCTTCACACCCACACATTACTACTGAATGGCCAGTCTGGGATATGAATATTCACTTCCTGCTAACGTATTGTGTAACGCCCACGTTTCACATGGAGGCCAGGTGTCCTTGCTGTCTGTTACAACTTGACCCGCTTGCCTCAATGACATTCGCCAGGACACTTTTCGTCACCCACATTCAAGCAGGCATTTACTTGTTTCCTCCTTTTGAGTGCTCTGTACTTGGTCCGGGTTATTTTTAGAAACATAACCAGACTTGGTCGTGCAACGCTACATGTTTGTAATGAATGCTGTGCTGCATAGTAGTTAATACAAATTTTGTATACAAAATTACAACATTTGTCGTTGTTGCCTCATTGTCCTCAGCCTCACGTGTAATTTGCTTCTAATAAAAGTGTTTATTGCAACCAACACACATACGTATGCTGCCAACGGGGGACAGAATAAGGAAACTGCTTAACCAAGAGCCACGAGCCATTCAAAGCCTGCAACTACAACAGTATTGCCGTTACTGTGGGCCTGTCCTTTAGGCCTCTAGAGTTCCTCCTGAACAGTGAAAACATGCTTTACAAAAGGTAGGAAGGATGAAAAATATGGTTTATACCAATGTGGAAATTCTCATCACCAAGCCATGTAAATATGGGCCATTCTGGGACACCCTATTTCTGAAAGGCTTCGACTATTAATGCTGAAAGCATATCCACCATTACTCATAGAAAATTCATGTTGACATTTAAGACAATGCAATGCTATGCAGTTTTGGAGAAAATGGGAATCGGTGCCACTCAACTCACCAGTGATGCCCACTTTGTAGAGCTCCCTGAACCTCTGGTTGGACCCCTCTCCCGGGACGTAGTCCCCCAGGCCGATGGTGCTGAGGGAGATGAAGCAGAAGTAGAAGGACTCCAGGAAGTTCCAGTTGTCCTCCAGCGCCGAGAAGATGGCGGCAGGGATCAGGAAGAAGCAGGAGATGGCCATGGTGGCCAGCAGTGCCGCGTGGACGATGGCCACGAAGGACTTGGACAGACCCCACTGGCTGTGGATGTACATGACGGGCCGGTGCGTGCTGAAGATCATGATCCTCTGCACCACGGCGGTGAGGAAGAGGAGGGTGAAGGGGATGCCCATTACAGAGTAGATGATGCAGAAGGCCTTGCCGCCGTCCGACAGTGGCACCGTGTGGCCATAGCCTGGGAGGAACACACAAAATAATATACACGTAATAAGCACGTTGTGCATAACAAGAAACAACAAATGCCCTTGATAATCTGCGTGGGGTGTGCGTCAGGCTGATCAGACTCGAGGGTTGGGTGAGGCTGCACACCTGTGGTGCATTGGCCAATCAAGGCCCACAGGTTAAACCAGCCATCAACACACACACACACACACTCAAGAGGAGCCCTGACACGTCAGCATTCACCACCTGCTGCCTGCAAAACATTCTCAACCCTGCAATAAACCGGTTTACTCAACAACTACCTGTGTCCTGGTGATGGAGGAGTATAGCAATATAGATAATATAGGTTTAGACATTGGACATTTTGTGTCATAAAACTGTATTTGTTATATATTAGACGTGATAAAAAAATGAGATGCTAAACTTGCATTTAACAAGGTGAGGTGTTTTATTTTAAAAAAATTAACAAAAGTTCATTGTTGGCCTGATCACACAGAATTGTCAACTTCTTACACTCCATTTCCATCTTCAGTCTGACATTGACTCAATTTTCCCGAACCAATCACTAGAAACCTACATGGCACTGATTGGCTAATCGTTAGTCCCCTTGCGGTGCTCATTGAATAATGGTTTTTCAACCAAGAAATCGTTGTTTCATGTCACAATGCCAGACCAGAATCAGTCAACTCGGTAGACCGGGCGGATTCAAAGGTCTGGACCCAGGCAAGGTCATCATAGCATCCAGCTGCAATTTAAAACTCAGCAATGATGAACACAAAATCAATTCTGCCACTTGACACAAAAGATTATGTTTCTGTCAATGTCAGGGTGTTTCAGATTATTATTATACAATTTCTACCTTAAACAATTCCCTTTCAACCCTACTGTTGTATTGCTTTAACGTACATGGTTTGGTTTAAAAAAGAAAGAATTGGAATCGGGTAGAGTTGTGGCATGTGACATATTGATGTGAAAAGTAACACTAGTGAAGCTGGTAGAATTTGACACCTGTTAGTCAAGCAGAACTAACTAAATTAAGCTCTCCAACAACACAAGTTGACTGACCCATAGCCTAGCTAAACACAACTTTTGACTTAAAACCCACATTCCACAGTTGCCTAAAGACACATTAGCCTATTAAGGTTATATAGATGGTTTTCTTTTGGTTGTTTCTCTACATAGTTATCATCAAATGTGGCCACATTTTCCCTCCAAATTTCAGTTGAAGCATGCATTGCTTCTAAGATATATTCTAATTATACAGTTCTGAATATTGAAATTGAGAGATATAAAAGGTTATGGGATGGGTGCATAACCAGTAACAAGCACGAATGCAAACAAATGTATTTCATAATTATGAGGCTATAATTATATGAGGCTATGGTGTGTAATAAAACAGACATTTTGTTCACACACACACACACACACACACACACGGCAGCTATCAGGAACTCTGTACACGTCAAGTGTTCATACATTGTGAAACCTGACTGATAACTGCTGTCTCATAATACAAGTCAGGATCTTGGGTTATTTTGACCACAAAGCATCCGCTACCACGATCTTTTGCACAACACTAGATAAGACAAGGATAAGTCTCTCTGCATGCACATTATTCGTATTCTTGATAGTATTATCAAGGATAAGCTTTTAGTACATGACACCAGTCTAGCCAGCACACAAGCATTAGCTAGGACAAAATGTAATTTATTGAAACTGAATATAACTGAAACTGGTTGGAGCCATTTTAACATAAACTGGGCTGATCCAGTCCTATTTGTAAAAGTCAACAACAAAACACCCCGCTGTTCTGTTTGTTGAGGGAACTTTCTTAGAAGATCTTTTTGTCTTGACTCTGAACACTCTGACTCTCTTCAGTTCCAAGTAGGCCATCAATTTGCCTTTCTGTGTACTTAAACTGAGTGGACACAAATTCCTACCTTTAGTTGAAGTAACTGTTTTGTTGTAATAATTGTGGTAGGGTTTATTATTTTAGACTGTTTAATAGTCTGATTACCACTGAGATTACTTTCCTGAGACGGATGGGTGTGTGTGTATATATAATAGGCCTAAAACAAACACTATTGTCAGACAATAAGGGAAAGAATGGGACACAAATAACAACAACAACAACAATAATAGGACTTCTCCAATAACACCGCCTATGACGGTCACCTGGTACAATCTCCACCAATCAGAAAGATAACATTGTCTCTCCAGCAATGGTGACGTATGGTGACTGTCCCTGTTTGAACAAATGTTATCGACAGTATCAATTCCCTTAATCTCCCGATTGGTTGAAGTCAGGTGCTAAACCCCAATTAGAACCTGGACATAACAAAAAACACTAGATAATGTAAACTATGTGGTGGTGTAGAACATCCTGGGTAAGCACGACTCACCTGTAGTGGACAGCACGGTGCTGGCGAAGAACAGCGCGGAGGTGAAGTCCCAGTTCCAGTTCGCTGTGGAGTTGTTGAGGACAGACACCCCGTAGTTACTGGCTTCCAGGGCTTTCTCCAAGAACTTCTCCAGGCGTTCTTCGGATAAACACGGGTTCTCCAGGAGGAATTGCTTTTTAATCGCCCGTAGCTCTTGGCGCAGAAGGTCCTCGTACGGCAATTCGACCGAGGAGAACACGACCGCGCCGAATATAAGATAGAGGAAATAGCCCAACACTAGAAATAAGAAATACCATGTCGATCTATGAGACTGGACCAACCGCACACACGAGCTGCTCGTTAGACATTGAAGCATGGCGAGTCCTCCGCCGCCAAAAACGCCAGGTTACAGATGCGGTTACAGATGAAGCAAATTATTATTAAAGGCTATCGCTTGAGCGAAGCCTAATGTTGCGTGTTGGGTTTCAAGTATTGATCAACTGTGACTGTACTTGTAATGTTGATGATAATGCTCTTCCCCCCCTTTCTGGACCTGCCGTGGCGGTGCTGTGTGTCGGTGCTGCGTGTCGGCGGCGGCTGCTGCTGCTGCGGAGACAGGGAGGGCCGAGTGACGTCACTATCCTCCCAAGTAGGCTGCTAGAAATCTGAACATGAACAACGATCGAAAGTTAACACCTGGCAAACGAGGATGATCGAAAGCGCAGCACCTGTTATTGTTTTTCCTTCAGTATAGTTCTCATGTTGTTCTCCGGGACCGAGTTGAGTCAAAATATAAGCAATTACCAAGAAAATATATATTTCTATTTTTTTTTAGATTGTGTCGGACTACTAGGTGTAATGTAAATGCCTATCTGAGAAAGTGTATCCACAGCGGCCTGGGAAGAAATATGACCTTTGTATCCTGTTTCCTGTTCGTCCCCTGAAATACAACAACAAAACAGCCAGGGAAACAATGATCTACTGGTCAAGACACGTGGAATAATACTCCTTTATAACCCTTACTGAGCCTGCATTGAGCATAACTAACTTACTGAAATATTTTGCAATATGATTATCGTTTCGAACTATGATTAATTACATCTCTGAAGGTTTTCATGTCAGACTTGTTTTGGCCCCGTGCACCTTGTCATAGGTAATAATATCATTGTCGCATTACTTACTTAAACGCGACAATTTGCATTAATTTTGCATCAGTGGGGCTCAACAATTTGCATTCATTATTAAAAAGCTTCCATCAGTGGGACTCAAAATGAAATTATTCATTTGTATTGCCTAATTGTATCTGTCAAATACATGTAGCCTGTGTGAATAACATCATTCGACCTAAAAAAAAAAAGAATAGATAGATAGGCTATTACAGGGGTCGGCAACCTTTCGTTCGCGATTTACTTTTCGTTGCGGTCTTTGCAGAAGACCCAGCTTGCACCGCAGATTCACAGCTGTAAGTTCAATTGTGTAAGTAAAGCTGCTTGCAGTGAAGACAGCGGAGGTTTACATTTACATACGGAGAGTTTTGACGCGTTGCGTCGCGGCGATTTCTCGCGGAAAATACATGAAGATTTTTTTTTTAATCTTATAAAATTGCTCCGCGTGCCAGTGTAAATGACCTCGCGTGCCCACTTTGGCACGCGTGCCATAGGTTGCCGACCCCTGGTATAGTATAATATAGTAGTATAGTAATATAGTATAGTATAATATAGA
>OMNO01067698.1:0-15208 GCA_900303215.1 Trachyrincus scabrus | reverse complement strand
CGAATGTCTCCACAAATAAAGTAGTACAAAAACATTACTAAAATGACTTTCGATTGACAGCCCTACTCGGAAAAGGCCTAACCTCCTCAAATGAATTTTCATGCAGCAATGTGAATGAGTGCATCATGTAGGCACATGTAGGTGTTATTTTTGCAATTCAATGTTATTTACTCATGTAGGCACATGTAGGTGTTATTGATACAACTCATTGTAATGAAATGAAATGATGCCGTTTCAGCGTGTGTGTGGATCATCAACCAGTCATTCAGTTCCTTCCATCTGTCATAGGCGGCACCATTAACTGCTCTTGTTTTTTGAAGGCTCTTGTCATCTTCTTTTTTCAGTTGCAAACTTTCAGGAGATCTTGTTATAGTTTTTTTCTTTCATTCTGTAGATTTCGCAGGGGATGTTGTCTACCTGATACTGTGATATGTAAAACGTATCACTTCCCTTGCGATGACAAGATTTCCCATCACTGTACTAGCCAGTACACTGAAATTCTAAAATAATAAATTCACAGGGTCTCATGCGGTCTCATGTTGCAAAAAAATATTTTTTAGGGTCTTGCTAGGCCAATTCATAAATGTAATGCAAAAAATGTAATGCAAAAAATATATATATTTAACTAGAAAAGAGTTTTCTCATGGAGTTTTAATACATTTTCTTTGGGGGCTGCAGAATATCTCTGGTTATCCATGCTGCCTTGCTCAGGGCCTAAAGCAAAACAAACTGGACTGAAACATTGATACATTCTTGGTTCACTGCAGAAACATGTGAATTCTCTGTACCAGAGACTCCTTTGATCTGGGATGATCTGGTGAATCCTTCTTGTTGCAGGCAAAGGTTTCAGGGTAGGAGGAAGGACTGTCGAACCTGTGAGGTAGAGCAGTACATTGTTAAGGCTGTTGGAAACCTTGTCATGCTGAACTGCTTGGCCTTGACGATGTAATATCCTCTTAAAACCAGACTGTCAGCTGCCCTCTTTACAGCTCCTCCAATTCCATCTGGAGCGCCCTTTCCATGTGAAGTTCCATGTTGCCCTTTTAAACCCCAATTATGTCACTGAGGAGGAACACATTTTTTCTTATTCTTGTACTGCTTGTTTGGACTATCTGACCAGAAATGTACTGTATCAATTGATGGATGTGCCCTGTGTATCTTTCAGCACGGGATTCATGGCGTTTAGATTCAGAGATTGTGCAGAATCCTGACTTAGCTTCCTTTGTGTAATACATAGCAGTATGTAAATTGAACAGCAGTTAGTTCTGTCTGAAATGGCATGCCTGGGCTTCAGCATGCCTGGACTTCAGCATACCTAGACTTCAGCATGCCCGGACTTCAGCATGGTACTTGCATTTCCATGCCTCTGAAACATCTATGTGTACGATGACCTCGTTCTCTTTGCAAGCTTGAATCAGGTTGCGGTATACTTGTAACTGGTTCCGGACAAGACACACGTGTTGTGGTTTCGTTTTGAGTTTTTCCTCACATGGTCATGAACACAAACCATGACTGAGAAAATGATTAGCAGAAGTGATTTGAGAAATCCCTCAATTAGGACACTTCTTTTTCACCATGCTTTGGTAAATGAGCTCTCCGCAAACAAACACAAAACTACCCAGGAAACGAGCATTGACTTTATTGGGAACAATTCTGAAAAAGATATTGCATTCTCTACAAGATCCAACAGTTTGGAATGGTCATCACCAAAGACATTAAAGACTCCTTCCACAACTCTGCCCGGATTACAACAGACAAACTAGACACCATAACAAGGAACAAAGTGAAGCGCCAGAGGATGATCTTAATGGACACAATAATGATAAACTTACACAAGGAATTCACCACAAGCAACCCTACAGTAAAACTCAGTTACTCATCATTTTGTGCTTTAAGGCCCTTTCATATTAGGACACCAAAACCCTGAACATGCCTGTAAACCTTGTTGTGTAACTCTTTGCACATTGAGTAAATCTGACCTGAGAGTTTCCAGTGTACAGTGTGGACTCCCCAATCCCCAATCGTATAAGCTCTGAGAGCCTGCCTTCACGAGATACCATTATTGTTGAGGTGTATGTTTCATCTGCTGTTGATTGTCCCACTGTTTCCCATTCCCTCCGGTGGACATTAGTTGCCTCATGTTCTGGGAGCAGCAATGTCTGCTTGTTTACACAGCGTGTACATTTTCAAAGGAGGCAGGACTCAGTTGCATGTGTGCAACACACCAATTTAAAACTATCCTCCAGTTTTGTTGAATCCACAACCCCTGAAGATTTCAGCACCGCCAAAATTAAAGCTGCATTCTCATGAAGTTTACATAGGCATGTTCAGGGTTTTGGTGTCGTAATATGAAAGGGCCTTAAAGCACAAAATGATGAGTAACTGAGTTTTACTGTAGGGTTGCTTGTGGTGAATTCCTTGTGTAAGTTTATCATTATTGTGTCCATTAAGATCATCCTCTGGCGCTTCACTTTGTTCCTTGTTATGGTGTCTAGTTTGTCTAGACACCATAACAGAGTTGTGGAAGGAGTCTTTAATGTCTTTGGTGATGACCATTCCAAACTGTTGGATCTTGTAGAGAATGCAATATCTTTTTCAGAATTGTTCCCAATAAAGTCAATGCTCGTTTCCTGGGTAGTTTTGTGTTTGTTTGCGGAGAGCTCATTTACCAAAGCATGGTGAAAAAGAAGTGTCCTCTTAATTGAGGGATGGTTTGGTCATGGTTTGTGTTCATGACACATTTGGATGCATGCTTCCAAATGTCTCTCTTCAATCTCAGCAGCTTGTTTTTTAAAGACTTGATTGGTGGTGTGTCTCCTATCTGAGTGTGGAAGTCTTCTTTGCGCTTTCTTGACTTCCTGAGAACTTCTCCATGTCCTCCTCTTTAATCTCCTTGCTTGCTTGCTTGTCATGTCTCCTACTTGTTTTATTTTCCCCTCCACAACCCCTTTTCTTTCTTTTCTTTCTCTCTCCCTTTGTAGTTCTTCTGCCTTTCTGTCTGGTTGATTATTAATCCTCTCCCTTCTCCTTCTCTGATACTCTCTGTTTCTGGCCCTCTTCACCTCTTATGAGAGGTTATGTTTATAGTCGTAGTGAGTGGCCATTTTATCTTTTCAAAGTTGCTAAGAGTTATCATAATGCTAATCAAAATACAAATGTTTAAACCAAGATTCTTATTTAATTTTGAAGGGCAACGGGGTTGATCTGTTATGGTTGAGACCTTATAACAATATTATTTAATGAATTTATCAAAAAATAGAAAGCTTACCAGTGCTTCAGCAGCTTTTTTGAAACCACAAAGTGAGACAGCTGGGTCCTTAGTATATAGCGAACCCTTTTCATGCCTGATTAAAGTATGTTTTGTAGTAATCTGACGGAATTGACAAAAATCTGGGACACAACTTTAAAGGGCCAATATTTTCATAAAAGATATATTTTAAAACACATTTAAATACATTAAAATACATTTTACATCTTTTACATCTATGTTATCAGTAGGTAGTGTTAGTTTTAGAGTTTGAAGACTTTTAACACATTTTTTAATTGTTTGAAGTTGTGAATTCTTGTCTGGGACAAGGGTGTTTTCTAGTAAAAAAAAGTTTAGAAGTTTAAAAAAATGAAAGCCGACCAAAACATTTTATAAATCAAATGTATTTCATATATATAAATCCTTTAAAAATTAATTTTCACCCCAAAAAAATTAATGAGTGTGTTGATAAGTAAACCAATTCACAAGAATCTTTGAAAGGAGAAGGACATGACATAGATGTGTGAAGAGAAAGGTGTGTGGATTGTGGATTGTGTGTGTGTGTGTGTGTGTGTGTGTGTGTGTGTGTGCGTGTGTGGCAGGGGAAAAAAACGAATAAAGGGTGACTTGCTCCCAAACCATTAACAACAAATAAATAAACTAATAATAATAAAAAACAGTGTACAACTAGGCTGATTCCCCTCAAGAGCTTGTGAACCTCAAGAACAAATCGTTGACTCAAGTCTCATAACAAATGGATCAATATATTGACATAATAGAAATCAACGGTCAACCAAAGTAATCAAAGCACAGTAATCTTTGACGATGTAATAGGATGTAGTTAGTAGGATGGGCGGGGGGCATGGCTGTAATAATGTCCATAAATGTACTGGGAAACAATACAATACTCCCTGTTGGGAGTCCTCGATTCCCCGCTCTCCTGCTTCCTCTCCGCTAGCTATCTTTAGCAGACACATCTCTGAGCCCCGTCGCTCTCTAATTTACTATTCGGCCGAATCCAGCAGCGAGGTTACAAGCGCGACACCTTCTGTTTCCATGCTTCCGGTCACTATAGCAACCTCAGCAATCATGTCCTCGCCAATGGGGGGGATGGGATGGGAGATTAGGTGGAACGCAAAGAGCCAGACCTCTTACCTTGTGAGTTTGTGTCGGCTCTATATATAGGCCTACCGCAGGGTTAGGGATCTACATCCAAGCCCGGCGCTCTTCAGGTCCACAAGATGCACGCACGTACGCACACAGCCACACACGCACACACACGCGCACGCACAGCATCTACTGGTGCGGGCTGCTGGCAAAGTGCAGGACTCTACTGCTCTCTGCTGGTCGCACTAGATATTGGTTTGTTCTTCAAAGTCAGGGGAGATGAATAGATACAGAAGATAGAGAGAGTGAGAGAGGGGTCAACAAAGAAAAATATTAGTATTCAAGAAATGTTGCACTCTTGACGTCAACTACACTTGTACACACATATGGATATCTAAAGGCTTCCCTCATGAAATGTGTGTTCACATCATTTACAACCTTTTAAAAATACTTGAATGAATATGGTTCAAGTACAACTCTATTCATGTCCTATGTCATTTAATTTCCATCTCTTGGGTTTCAAGAGATGGTAACCTTACATTTTCAACGACTTAACTCTAGATATGGTTGTTTCAGGTTACCGTGACGATGAATGTCTAATAAGAAATACAAGTAGATTTCTCTATTTGTTGAGACTGGGTGCACTTTCTCAACGTTGTCATATTAGATCATGTGTGGTCATCTGACTGACATGTGGTGAAAACAGCTGTTTCCATGAGATCAGCTTCATGGAAAGTGTGATCAGCTTCAGACAGGTTTCATCACAATGGCATCTAAATATAAGTCAATAGCATGTCTTCAAAACAAAGTCGTTGGGGAGAGAAGTTAGGGAATATCAATTCATTCAAATTCAAATGAAACAAAAATAAAAAGAGTGTACTGTTAATTCCTGAAAAAACACCCCTCCTACAATTATGTTTGATTCGTTGTTTGTTGACTCTCTCTGAGAGTTGTATGCCATTAGGGCAGACATCCATTTCAGTCTAGTTCAAGAGTGAGCCGGTCATGTACAAGGTTCATATTCTTGAAAGAAATGCCAACAGTGAAATAAAAATCTTCTTTTTCACTGGAATTATTTGCACATTGCGTTGAAGTGGAATTCAGCCCACGTCTATTTTTGACCGTCAAACTTCCTGTAAATCTATGTTGCCACAAGCCAAGTGTATAAAAAAGACATGCAAAGCCAGCGAGAGAAGAGGGAGTGGGAGAGAGGAAGGATAAACAAACATTACGTAACTTATTCATGTTCTGTCTTTTTTTTAATTATTTTTTTTGAAAGAATAGAAAATAGCCACCTATATGTCTAAAACCGGTCCCTCGAACACAAAAACCCCACCGCACATAGACACACGTTTCCGCCAGTGGGTCAGTGGGTGAGAGAGGATCATAGAGAGGGAGAGAGAGAGAGTGTGTGTGAGAGAGAGAGAGAGAGAGAGGCTGTGGAGCCTGACATACGGTGTTGTTATCCAGGGGAGTGTGTGGGCGATGTGGGCATCAAGGCACCAGGAAAGACAAGGACTTCCAAGGTCCAAGTGGGCCGAGATTTATTTAGTGTGCTCGCTAAAAACAGAGCCTGATGACGTACGGGGAAGGTCAGCCTGCCGATTTGTCATCGGCTATTTCAGCAATGTTCAACGACTGACGAGGCAGATGGAAAAAAAATGTTGACATCATCGATTACACGGCTCTGACCACACACACACACACACACACACACACACACACATTCTTCCTTCCGATTTGCGCCATCTCCATACATCACCAGGTCGAAGACATCAGAGAACTGAAGGAATGAGAATTGGACCATGATCATGTTAATTTATCAGATTGCAGTATTTATTGCAAGTATTAAAAAACATATTAAACATTCCTTAGTGTCTTGTTTTCTTGTTTTATGATTAATTGAAGTTAATGAAACACAATGTTAGGCTAAAGCTAAGCTATATTCCTTTGTAGATTAATTATATTCTTTTTTATGATGAATTATACCAAGAAAAAGAAGAACACAGGAAACAGGTCTACAATGGTCTACAAAAACACGTCCATTTAGCATAAGCAGGCCTGATGAATCAATTGGATAAAGTTTAAATTAAGCCCTTCAGGAAGTGATATAATTTCAGTGAACTTTATTAGTGGTAGGCCTAACTCAATTATGCACTTATAAAGCCCTATGGTACAACATGCAATATCACTGAATTTCAGAAAACCTCTATTAACAAACAAAACAACTGAAACATCAACGTCTAAGACATTACAATTTCTGGTTTTGTCTTTAAAAAAAAAGTTATATGATGTGATTTATAGAGTTATAGGCTATGATTAGGCTACAGACTCAATCTGACAACGTTGCATTGACGTTTTCCTGCGCGAATGCTAATTACGCATGCTAATTATGCAAATTGGTAGATTACTTGAATGACGAAGACGAATTTGAATAAGCACTCGGTGTTCTATTAGGTTTGACTGTTTATGATGCTCATAGATGGATTGCGCGTGGATTCGTGTTGAGTTCCAGTAAAGAGCAAGACATTCAACCTTCAGCCACGATTCTGTATTATTATTATTATTAGTAGTAAGTATAGCCGCCCTCCAACTTGGGTATTAAATTGTACTATAACGGTATAATAACAAAAAATAAAACATAACATGGTGTCAGAAAATGGAGTTACGGAGTAAGTAAGGCAAAGTAAAGTGTCCTGTCAGACAAGCTAACAGAAGCTAGCAGTTAGCTAACTGACGATTAGCAACGTCGCCACCGCCACCGCTGATACTTACCGGCATGCTAGCAGAAAACAGGCGCAGATTGGAACAGTGTTTTCAGCTGTACATGATCGTGTGTCAAAGATGACGATTTTTAAATCGCCATTCTGCTTCACACCATCGGCGAAGAAGCATTGGAAGTGTACAACACACTCACCGTTAGCCTGGTCGATGAAGAGAATGAGACGATGGAGGATGTTCTCACAGCGTTCAGAGACTACTGCAGCCCACAGAAAGATGTTGTGTTCGAGCGGCACCAATCCTGGTCACATCCGATGACAGAAGGGACAATGATATGCTCAGAGACAAGCTAGTATTTAGCATAATAGATTCTCATCTAAAAGAAAGACAGCTAAGTGAAAATGACCTATCGCTACACAGGGCCATAGAAATATGCAGAGCAACAGAGCGAGCCAAGACGTTCCAGTGGAAGCTATAGAGAGAGCAGCAGGGCAGAGACGAGCGGGCGCCCGGAACAAGAGCAGCAAGAAACCAGCAACAGAAGACTGTGGTATACAACAGCCAGCATCAGAGGTGTAGCAGTAAAATTCAAGCTCGACACAGGCGCTGACGCAAACGTGCTACCTCTGTCCATTGTCCAGCAGATGCCAGGTCCCATTCAGCTACAGCCTACATTGACAGTGTTAGTTGCGTTTGGTCGTGCTCGTCTGACCCCAAACGGCATTGTGTCACTGAAATGCAAGACCACCAAAACCACAGCAGCATGTGAAGAACTGCAGCTGGTGAAGAGGTATGAGGCACTCACCACAAAGTCTCCAGTCACCAGAGAGGAGTTGGTCGAGATGCATCCAGGATTCTTCACAGGGCTGGGTGAGTTCCCAGGGGGTCCATCATATACATGTTGATCCAACCGCTATGCCTGCGGTCCATGGCTGCAGGAACGTTCCTCTCTCTGTCATCGACAAACTGAAAGACACACTACGAGACCTCGACGACAGAGATGTTATTACAGCTGTCAAAGAACCAAAGAGTTGGTGAATAGTCACAGAAAAGAAGAGCGGTACACTGAGGGTGTGATTGGACCCTCGTGACCTGAACAAGGCTGTAAAGCGTGGGCACTACTCCATTCCCACCCCAGAAGATGTGTGCAGCACAAGAAAGAAAAAATCCATCTTCACCATCCTCGACGAGAAAGACGGATACTGGCCGATCAAGCTGGATGAGCCATCTTCAAAACTGTGCACCTTCAACACACCGTGGGGCTGGTTTTCGTTTCCTTCGACTCCCATTGCTCCCATCAAGTCTGCGGGTGAGGTGTTACAGCAGAAAAAACTGTGAGACCTTCAGTGACATACAGGGTGTACACGTCATCGCCAACGACATGATCATCGCCGCGTCATCAGATCAGGAGCATGCTGAGATCCTACACAAGGTAATGGAGAGAGCAAAAGCAGCCAATGTGAAGTTCAACAGAGACAAGATCCAGTTCAAAGTCAACACAGTGAAATACATGGGCATAAAAAAGGAACATTAAAGGGAAAACCGGGACGGGTGGCAACCCTAGTGTACCCAGTGGCGTAAATATAGGTAATGCAGACAATGCAGTCGTATTGTGGCCCCGAGCTCAAACACTGAGCAATGATTGTCACTGAAGTCCTCCAAAGGCTACTCTACCCACTATGTGACTTTTCAAGTTGGGCCCGACTTGGGCAGTACACACTGCACAACTGGTTGTGACGATCAGTCTTGCCTTGCCGTCGGGTCAGTGGTTCACACTAGGTGACCGGGAATGCGGGGGTACACACGTGAAGACTCTACTATCCGATTATTCACGCCTTCTCTGAAAACTTGCCAAATCTAAGCAACTCACGTACTCACGCTAATAGTTTCTCAGAGATGCGGCAGACTGGTCCATACACTTGTCACAGCCCATCATACTACCAGCATTCCTCTGAACCTGAGAACTTGGAGAAACTGTAGCAGTTGTTGTTGTTGTTGTTGTTGTTGTTGTTGTTGTAGTAGTAAACAGTGAACATACTCAGTTCGTTCCCCTTTTCTTCCTCTTGACCTCACATCCCATTGGCCGTTCTTGACCTCATTGATAATTCTCAAATCTCAGTCTCAGTGCCCCCCACACTACGCGAGTCGGGCCCCATAATATCAAACCGGTTTGCGTGTCTTGAGACTGCCCACACTACACAACAATCGGAGCTGACTTCAGCCCCGATCACTTCAGCCCCGATCACTTCAGCCCCGATCACTTCAGCCCCGATCACTTCAGCCCCGATCGCCGCCCCTCTTCCTCCTCTCCCCGACTCAGTCGGCCTTGGAATCGGGGGTTTGTCACGTAGTGGGTAGTAGCCTTATGGCCAAAGTACCATAATTAATAACAATAACATAATACTGAATTTTACGAATCGATACTTATTATAGTTGTAAAAACTGTTTTGTTTAGGATTAATAGGCGACTTGATGGCAAAACTGTGGGGATTCTAGAATATATACAAAGGGTTTGACGTTGACCGCTCGTATGTTGTAGGTTACAATAAGCCTCAGCGAAGTCATGATGGATTATATAAACACAAAAGTGGTTTAAAAAGAGAACGGAGAAACAACTAGGCCAAAAAGAAAGGGCAAAGACGCTGAAAATAGACAATCTCTTTAAAATGGGAGGTGCAACGAACAGCCAAGTTAGTATAGCTTGCAGCGCAAAGTGGCAACGGTGAGCATCTCACACACACACACACACACACACACACACACAGCAAACCTGTCCAGAGGATCTACCAGATGGAGAAGCTGCCCTTCAACTACATCACTGACTACAGCTTGCAGATCCTGGAGCTTCCCTATGTCAAGGAGGAGCTTAGCATGTTGGTCTTGCTGCCAGAGGAGTGGACGGAGTTACCCTAAGCAGTGGTGCTTAAGGTAACACCAGGGTCAATGGTCGTGCCACCACAACGCCATTAACGGTCAACTGTTTTGCTTCAGTTCCCAACCTGGTGATGGCGACCTGGTGATGGCTGAACGACTCAAACACACACAAACAGCATTGACAATGTGAACATTTTCAATACAAAAACCCCAATGACACCTGAAACAGCTTTCAAAGATGAATGTATCGGCTGTAATTATTTATATTCACTTGTGATAATTGTGTGTGTGTGTGTGTGTGTGTGTGTAGCTGGAGAAAGAACTAACACAACAAAAGCTGGATGAATGAACCAACGGGCACAACATGGACACACAATCAGAAGTTCTAGTTCACCTTCCTAAATTGGAGGAAGATTATGAGCTGAAAATGGGTATGGCAGATGTGTTCAGTGGGTCTAAGGCTGACCTTTCTGGAATTAATGGCAAAAGAGATCTCTTCCTGTCTGCGGCGGCCCAACAAGTCCTTTGTAAAGGTGAATGGGGAGGGGACGGAGGCTGCAGCCGCAACAGGTGCCAAATTTGTCGAACGTCTGATGCAAGAGGAGCACTTTACAGCAGATCACCCATTCCTGTTCTTCATTAGGCACAAGACAAAGAACACCCTGTTCTTTGGTCGGTTCGCTTCCCCTCAGTAAGAAACAACAGGTTGAGTCTAAAAACTTCCTTGTTTTTAAAACAAGCTGAAGTTTGTCAAGACAATGGATTACTTCTTCAGCTATTTATGTTGCTCAAAAGAACATATGGTAGAAAAGAGGACGATATTTACATTATACATATTTTACAGGAAGAAATACAGGGTTGTGTGTTTATTTACAAATGTAATGTGCGTGTAGTGTAATGTTCTTTCAATGCAAATTTACTAGTGCACCTTTTTTTCCTTCAAAATTAAAACAAATAGGACCACTATAATTTCAGTTTTGTGTACATTTCATTTCAACAGTTCTTTTGAAACAGAATACTGTATAACTCATATTTTCATAGACATTACAGACAGCTCTATTCTGAAAATGAATACCCTGTAAAACAGGGTTTTGCTGACATTTACATTAAATAGCCTGTCAATAAAAACACGTTTGAACTTGAACATCAATGAAATGCAGTTTATATAAATCATAATTCTGTAATACATCACATTCAAAAAGTATAATTGACATTTTTTTTAAATTAATTAATATACAAAGTTTATGATGCACATTCTAATCTAATTATAGATCATAATAATAAAGAAAAGCCATAAGCGAATTGTGGTTGTAATAACTAATGTCAAGCATGTAGCCCCGCTGGCACCTACCTGCTCACACACCAAAGCAAAAGCAACATCTCTACAAGAAAAGTTTAATAACCATAGTTATTAAATGGTAAGCTACTGGTCGTGGTCCCTCTCTCCAAAAGTATACAAATGCTGCCCTCTTGTGGTGAAATACAAAATAGCACGTGAGACCCTCTGGCACCGATAAAGAGTTATATAAATACATTTGGCCTACATGTCTTAAATTCTTAAATTGTTTACATTAAACTTACATTATACAATACATATAATAATTATTATAATATCATCAAAATAAAACTAACTATCAGTGAAAACATATGTAGCCTATCACTTGAATCTATTAAAAGTCAAATTACTACACACAACCTCCTTGGCAGTGAATGATGATGAATACCTTCAGGTAGCATGGTGGGATTTAAAATATAGAGCTTTACCTGGAAGGAAGCCATAGGTCACCAGGTCACTGACTTGAACCCAAGAACGTAAAGCTCTCAGGTCCGTTCCTGTGATCAGGAGTAAGCAGATAAAGATAATGGATACGCCCCATTATCTTTATCTGCTTATACCCGACAGTGACAGCTGTGTGTATTCCTGTTTACTAATACAAATCGCAGGGGTAAGCATGCACTTGAAACACAGTAACACAGCCTATGCACAGTAAGGTGCATAGGCTGCATAGGTGCATAGGTTTCAACAGTAGTTGGCTAATTGTAATTTTAGTTTAATTATAATATTTTTAGCAGCAAACGTATACACTTTGGGAACATGATCTTAATAATTAATACGTTTTATTAATGAATCAAAGGAAATTATTAGTCACATGCAATGCAAATGAATGCATGCATGAACACACACACACACACACACACACACACACACACACACACACACACACTACAAACCACATGCACACAAAGAAACACACACACACACACACACACACATCTGGACAAACAAACCACATTTGCAACTACTGTCTGTTACGGAAAGTAGTTGCAAAGAATGACCTCATTGAAACCGGATGCCTCACTTACAGCAATAATACATGACTTTCTCTCTTTCTGTAATGGCCTTGCAAGTCCAATGGTCTGCAAGGTGCTTGACCTGATTACAACGAGATCACAGTGATTCTGCATGGGGGATTTTCTTCTCCTGACATTTTAATTATAATTACTACTAGATCAATTCAATCTTTTTTCTAAATGCAATATTGAGACTTTAGCCTAGTCTTTGTGAAGCCTGCTACAGATCATTATTGTGTACAGAGGGCCATGTTCATCAGTGTGCAATAGATAACACAACTGGAATTCATTGAATGGAACCAGTGGTGTTTCCAAATCATGGTCTTAGGGTGCAGGGCCACCCAACAAAACCCTCTGCTGAGTAACGCCTGGCTGCAGACCCAGAGAACCAGCAGACCCAGAGAACCAGCAGAACCAGCAGACCCAGAGAACCAGCAGAACCAGCAGACCCAGAGAACCAGCAGAACCAGCAGACCCAGAGAACCAGCAGACCCAGAGAACCAGCAGAACCAGCAGACCCAGAGAACGCAGAACCACAGACCAGCAGAACCAGCAGGCCCAGAGAACCAGCAGACCCAGAGAACCAGCAGACCCAGAGAACCAGCAGACCCAAAGAACCAGCAGACCCAGAGAACCAGCCTCCTTCCATAGCCAGACATTTTTCCTGGACCGACATATGCTCCTGGGATATCTGATGCATCTCTCTGTGCCCAGTGTAACATCACCCAGTCTTAACACATCTAATGAATTAACCATGCATGTTAAACTCTATGATTCATGAATACACTTTACACATAAACTTTTCCGCCTGTTACCTAGTATGTGTGTAAATATTACTAACTTTATACAGTTAATCTATTATCTAGTAAAATGTTCATTCTGCCCATACAGGCCATTTTGTACATCCAGAGGCGTGTCTCCCTCAACATAGCCAATCAACATCCACTTCAGTGACCGAAGAATATCCACAATTCTTGGCAATTCATGGCTTTGGAAAGCCATGTCCAATTAACAAATGTATATTTGGTTGGTATGGTTGTGGATTGGAAAATGTATGATGACCCATTCTACACACCCGTGAAGATGCTTTGGATAAAAGCATCTGCCTAACATTATTATTATTATTCTAATAATAATAATAATATTACATAATTTCATTCCATCATTTGAGTATCCCTCCTTTCCTTTGCAGCAGTGTGTAAAACATAACATTCATATCAAAACACACAGCAAGCCAGCAGCCCTAATGGGAAAAGCTATGCAGGCGGTCTGTACAGCTAAGTATATAGACCTGGCATGATGCCAAATGGAAAATATGGCTTAGTGATACCTAGAAAGAGTAGGCAATCATGTCAGGCAGGCAAGGCAACCATGTCATAGTTTGTGGGCTTGATATCATGTAAACATTGCACAATACAGTTCATACAGTACATAATATTGTACCTTAATAACTAACTACAATTCCATGGAATTTGGAGCACTCTTCAGTTTACAGTTAATAGACTGTAAACCAACAAAAGGAATTTTACAATATATAATGTATTATATATTTGCTACGATTTGGATTAATAGGACATCTTAAAGTCATCTGGCTCAACATATTTTCCAGGAATTGAGTAATGCCTTTCTGTTAAACACACTGCACAGCGTGGAATATAGTTTCATAAGAAGAGGCTCATACTTTCAAATGAACAGTGTCGTATTCTAAACATAGACACTGCAAATCGAGGCACATAACAGCCTATGCCTACATGTTGTATATGTTTGTATCAGATGAGCTGAACAGATGAGTGAATGTGGCTTTAAACACCCCCCTCCTCCGCAGGGAGAAACATGACATCACCGAGTCGAGGAGCCAATGAGCGAGCAGGATGCACAAGCGAGAGGAGTACTATGAGCGTGCATCATGTAAACGAAGTGCATTTTGTTGTGTGTGTGTATGTGTGTGAGTGTGCGTGTGTGTGCGTGTCTGGGCGAAAACAAAGTTGCTTTTTTTAAATTCGTGTTATTTTTAAAGTTGTGTTGTTCGCCCTGTGTACATGCTTTGTCCCCGTCTTTATGATGAAGAAGGTCGGACAGAGTGAGGTTACCGGTTCATCAACTGAGCTCCGGGAAAGCGACTGTTCGAGACACGTCGCAACGCAACTCCAATGAACGCGTAATAACAAGCGTATTGACTACTTGCAAACTTCCACAATGCCCATTGACGCAGTTTCGCCTATTTCGATATCACTCTCGGCAACAAGATAAGTTGGTTTGGTCGATTGGTCTGTCTCGGAGCTGACTCTGCAGCTGTTCACAGTATTGTTTTTCTACATACGTTTTTGCAATAAGCAGAAGTGAAAGTCCTGTGCCTTTTAATGTGCTAAGTGGTACGTTTTAATGAAGTGTAGTTGACGTGCTGCCGGTCCAGTGATTTTACAGCAACCACATTTATAGTAGAACAATACGCCATAAGCAAAGCAGGGGGGACAATGCTGAAGACGTTGACAAAGAAGCTTAGAAGACATTCGCTCAATGAGATCCATCCCTTTCAACTGAAGGTACGTATTGGTGTGAAGTTAAAACCCATAATAACTCATTGGGTGTTCTTCCCATTAGGTTGGATAAGTAGGCTATACACAGAATAGTTGTAACTATTTGGTGCGTGTCCTGGATGATTGCCTATTTGTAGGCCTACACTACACCATCGAAAATAAGTGGTTCGTGTTTGTGAAAGGTGTGGGTTTGCTTTTGTTATGTGACATGCTGCTTAGTAGGCCGTTGGCTATGTAGAATTGTTTTCCTCGTAATAAGACATGCGGCCTTAATGTAAGAAATTGGGTTGTGTCGTTTCCCCTTTGCTGTAGTTTAAACACTAAAGCCTGATATGAGCTGTGGGCTATACAAGGCATATAAAAACTGGCA
>OMNO01067695.1:0-11908 GCA_900303215.1 Trachyrincus scabrus | reverse complement strand
ACTTTCACCCTACCTAGCGATTCCTTCTCGAAGTTAAGATACGATCGAAGTTAATCTACGATCGAAGTTAAGATACGATCGGAAACGCGGAGTTTAGTTTATATGTGTCGTGTTCTCTTCCATTTGGTTGCTCACTTTCATTTATACGAACGGAACCGTTGTTGAGCTCGTGACCTGCTAGTGACCTATGTCTACGGAGATGTTTTGTTTAGATGGAAACGTCGTGCGCGGTGGGTGACAGCTCTCTATATCAGGGCACAGGGAGGGTGACAGCTCTCTATATAAGGGCACAGGGCAGGGTGACAGCTCTGTATAAGGGCACAGGGAGGGTGACAGCTCTATATAAGGGCACAGGGCAGGTGACAGCTCTGTATAGAGGCACAGGGAGGGTGACAGCTCTGTATAAAGGCACAGGGAGGGTGACCGCTCTATATAGAGGCACAGGGAGGGTGACAGCTGTGCCCAGAGTAGTAGAGATGTATTTACTTGGATGTCTCTCAGACACTAACCATTCATGTGTTTTTCCTCCCAAAAGTTGATGCCAAACAAGTATGCAAGGACCCATTTATTGACAGTTCGAACGAGGATTGAGAGGATTTAACCGTTTAAATCCCGTTTAAGTTCCCTTGTCGAATGTGATTTCACACCTCAGCTTCTCCAAATCCTGCCTGTAGTTCGTGCACAGCTGCAGCTCGTCTCGTGGCCCTTTGCCGTCTCTTCACATTTATGAGTTGCAAATTCTGAAATTAGCAGATGCATGAATGAAAATGAAAACACCCACAGAGACACGTCACAAGCACGTAGGAGTCATCACTCTAAATGCAAATGACTACGATGTCCGAAATGGCAATTAACTGTGGAAGGGAGAAGACCAATATGAATTCAACATCTACTCACCAGATACCTCTTTTGGTGTTCAAATCCAGTAATATGTGCAACTATTGTTTTCTCTGGGATTTTCATGCAGCAACACTTACAAAGGTAGAGTGGAGCATACGGTTCACAGTAGCATTCAAAAAGTTCATGTAAACCTTGAGAAAGGAGAGCAAAAAGAACGGCCACCATTTGAGAACATTTCAGATCTCTTGGTGAAGCAACAGGTGATTGGGGCCCTTTTATTGCCATTTTCAACCACTGAGATGACATTGCTTTTCGAAGTACATACAAATATTGATTAATTCAACATACAATTTTAAATGTATTATGTAATAGTGATACTGACCAATCACAGGCTCACGATTCTTCAACTTCATATAATTCCACAGTTTAGAAGATGCAGGAGAGCTATCGGGAACTGAATCAACCACAGTGGATAAAATGAATTGCTGTACAATCAAATCGTTCGGATTTAATAACATTACAGGTAAACTGGGGGAAAAAAGTCCCAAAACAACCCAAATAAATATGGCAATGCACACCTTCATCTATTTGAGCTCTAGATGGTTTGACATCTTTCAACAGAGCATTTTCTTTTGCGTTCCTGTGGTCCATTTCGGTCCGATGTCCAGAGGGCTTCATTAATGGTTCTGTTTCATCCCCAGGGCTGATCAGTTGTCGTCGCTTGCTTCCCACCTCCTGGTCACTACTTACGCTCGCCTTCCTCTTATCCCGCATGGCGGTGTCCGGCTCTTCCCTGCATTCATTGCTGCACGGCAGCGTCAAGGCACTTTCCTTTCTCTCCGGTTCTCTGGCCTCTTCTCCGTCGTTCTCTGACTCAGGTTTTGGCGAAGCGGCCAAGGTCAGCAAACTATGACCGTTTGGTTCCTGCTTGACGGATGCCAGCTGCTCTTGTTTAATGTTCACAGGCTTCGCCGTCCGCACTGGAGCCACTTCAGAGAGCTCAGCCTCCTCCTCGTTCTTCATTTTGGGTGCAGCTTTGATTTTTTGCGCAGGGTGAGAGTCCAGCTCCATGTTCGCGTCGGGTTCACATTTAACGTGGCATTTTGATGTGGTGTCAGGAGACGCTTTAATCGCCTTCTCTTCGGCCCCTTTCGTTTCGTTGGTCGCCACGCCGGATGGACCGCCAGAGGTCTCTGTGGGTGAATTTGGTTCAATTTTGGGGGGACTTGGCCGTGGTGGGGTGTGGCTTGCGCTGTGGCGTTCGTTTACAGCAGATTTTCCACTCTGAGTGGTCGTCTTCTCGCTCTCCGCTTGAGTCTTCTCTTCCGCGTGTCCCCGGTCCACCTCCTGGAGATTTTCTGCGGGGGCTACGAAAGAGGAAGAGATATAAGGGGTGTAGCCGTACCAGGCTGCGCTGCTTTGGATTACACACTATGGTCCAGGGTCATTGACTGACCTGGGCCTGATAAGCGACTTATCCCACCTGACACTGCATGTTATCGTAAGTCAACCTAAGAGCCGGGTTGTAACACAGATCATTTAACCTCATCAGTACATGTGTTATTATAATACCTGTTTTATTAGCAGTTAAAGTTCTTATAGTATAATCTAATATCCAAGATTAGATATTCTGCCCCATTCGAGTAGTAAAATAATCTGTCACGTTTAGGTCAGTTTAAGCCACTTAATCACGCTACAGGGGGCACATAGCAGACATGTTGATGACCACATATGTTTTCTATGGAAAAAAGAAAAGCTTCCTGTCATCATTGACAGAGCCAGTACAGACACACAGAGATCATGGAGAAAAACATCTGGTCACTTACATAGCTTCTTTCCAGTTGCCAGCACAGGAATGAGCTCACAGTTACACAGTTGGAGTATTTCAACAACTGAAACAGGAGAGTACAACAACACGTGTTTAATCTGTGTATACCCAAGATAAGGAAATTCATAGGACTTTTGTCATTTCCCATATTCTCTGAAAATAAGGAAATCAAATGAAAAAAAGTAGAGACCACAGAGATTATGAAGTTTTGAACAGGCAAAAAAACAGGCAAAAAAAAGACAATGACAGAAAGACATTGGGTCCTTTGGCCGAATGGTATATATAGGCAAATGGTAAAATGGAAATGTCCTTACCCGTTAAATAGTCTTCCGAATACAAGACAGGCACTTCAAGCTGTATCGTCTAAAAAAAAAAACAGAAAATGATAACAAAGACGGTAAAAGCATAGCTATGGATATATGAAATAAATGGAGAAAAAAAAAACAGCCCTTACCTGAATTTGTGACGCTGGGTGTATTTTTGCTGCTTGCTTTGCAAGGTCCAGTAATGTTTCTCTACTTACATCACCGCAATCCAATGAGCCACAGTGGGCTTTTTCCTATCAATAAACCCAACATAGTCGTTTCACATTACCGGCAACCACGGGAGACAAAACAACGAGCACCCATTCATTTCCAATATAGCTCAGCTTCACTCATGTATTGATAGAAATCTTCATTGACAATTAATTGACTGCCAATGGAGAAAATGACTAGATACTAGTAATGTTTTGTGCTAAATGTATTTTTATATTTTCATTGTTATTGAACAAAGTTATAATATGCATCTGTATAAAATCAACATAATAAATAAAGTATATTAATATAGCTTAATGTCTTGGCTGGCAAGTTATCAAAAACAGATAGACCCAAAAAGCTGAAAAGTTTCACATGCCTACAAGTCTGAATTTGACACTGCCAAAACAGCAACCTTATTGCTGGCATTCTGAGTCTAGGGGTGTCTGTATAGATAACACCCCAATTAAACCCACAGTTGAAAAAGCTGGCACCTTCACACTCACCAAGAAATTCTTGGCATGTTCGTAGCTCATCACATGAGCTGGGCTTTCCTTGGCCCCAAGTCTTCTGCCGCAGAGCAGACAGAGGAATCCCCATTGCTTTGAATTCGGTCCATGCCTCATGCTGTACCTCACCACAAAATCCTGACCTAAAGAAAGGAAAAGGGAAGCAGAGGAAAGTATACTATTAGAAAAGAAAGAGGGGAACAATTCAACAAATGAACAGTGACTATATTATAACCGCAAAGTGCATACAAGCTCACTGAAAAGACCCCGCCAGCTAATGAGTAAACAGGCCTTGAGTGGTCAGTCGCTTTAACGATGCATACAAACAGACTGGACTCTGTACTTCTATGCACTGGAAGGATGGCTTCAAATCCGGTGACTAACCCGGTCTTCTGTCTTTTACGTGCATGTAGGTAAATTACATTGGGCAACGTTTTCAGTTTATTAGTAAAGCATACGGACATTGCAAACGCTATTGTAAAGATGCGATATAACCTTGTCGTTGCAAGGGAAGTGGAGCGTTTAACGTATCACATTATCGAGGAGACAACATCCCCTGGGAAATAACATTGAGTTGCAACAGTAACACCTACATGTGCCTACATGGATAAATACCACTGACTTGCAACAATAACACCTACATGTGCCTACATGATGCATTCATTCACGTTGCTGCATGAATATTCATTTGAGGAGGGTAGGCTTTTTACAAGTAGGGCTGTCAATCGAAAGTAATTTTAGTAATGTTTTTGTACTAGGTTATTTGGGGAGGCAGTTTTTTTTTAATCACGACCAGAGTGCAGCTTTAAGTGTCGACAACAGATAAATACCAATAAATAGAAAACAAGTGCTCACCTAGCAACGGATATCCAGTCTTCAGGTTGGCTGCCCATGGAACTGTGATATTAAGCACATGTCAACATTTGATTTCATTTTGTTTTCAATTAGACAAAAACACACAAAAAGGTATGAGACTTTGTTTACCAACCTCCGTTTCTCAAATGACACTGAACAGTCCCGAGTTCCTCTCCTCTAGTCAAGTCTTCAACGGAACAATAAATAAATAAGAAATAAGCAAAAGGAAACAAACTACATTCTAACAAACTATACCACTGACACGCTTGTGCCAAAGCCACTACTTACTGAAGAAGTTCAGCTTGAGCTTTGAAAATATGCAGTAGGGTATATCGAACACCTGTCGAGAGATAGAATTACATTCATTATTTAAAATCTTCATTAAAACAACGGGAATGTGTAGGCAAACTGCTTTGCGCAGATTGGCGCAAGTCCACTTATTGGCAGTAGTACTACACAGTAGTAGTACTACAACACCCTTCCTACTGTATCTGTACCTTCAGAACGTGGTCTCTGTTGGCCTGTTGCTCCTGCACTGCCAATTGCCTCAGGAGGCTTATGTCCATCTCGTAGTCCCAAGCAAAAGGCATCCTCTGTTGCAGCTGTGGATCAACCCAGCGAGAGAGAGCAGGTAAAGAGGAGATATTGTACTACATGGTCTTCTCATGCAGACTCCTGTACTCGATTGAGGACACAGGGGCAATCATCTATCTAGCTATCTATCTATCGAGAGAGAGAGAGAGCTTTTCAGGTGAATTCCCAACTTATTTATCTTCTAAAGCCAAGGCTTGAAAACACCTTTTCCCCTGCCTAACACGTCGATAGTATTAACCTCTGCTGGGTTATTTTCCACTCCTTGCATTCCTTCTAGAACAGCGGTGTTTGGTAGCGGCTTGTGGGATGGCGACAGTCCTTACCACGGTAAAAAGCGCATGGCTCTGAGACCTCATGTGCTTCCAGACTTGTGCGTCCAGGATGCACTTCCTACAGGCAAAGCATATGTAAACTGCCGGACTCTTAACCCTGGAACAGATGCAGGCCACGACGAAGAGAAGACCTGAAAAGACAATGTGATTAAAAAATAAATGAGCCACTACATTACGTACAACAGAGTAAAGACCATCACGTGTTTCAAGGCAATGCCTCACCGATGATGGGTTCATTTGGCTTGTTGTAACTGCACAGTTTCAAGTATGGGATGCGGGCTGACATTTAGACAAAAAATAACAGTGTTAAGGAATTTACGGACAATGTTACTGCTTTTGTACTTTTTTTTTTTTTTACCATCGCATATATATGGCTACAGCGAGTACCAACTAAAGTGTGGTAAAGCCAAGTATTGGTTTGCCATGAAGTTTACTGTGAGACATTAGTTGAACATGTTCGGCAAACGCTGTACTGTGTTCTGACACATACGTGATACAATGATAAACCAAAATTGTCCCCAATCACACATAATGGTCTTGCATTTTGTGGTCTTGAATAAAAACTTAAAAATACCTTCTTGGTCGTCCTCTTCGACTGCTGAATGAGTAAATAAGCACGTTAGTAATGGTGAAACGTGGTGGATAGATGGAGATAATTGTACACTAGGGCTGCAACTAACGATTATTTTCAGTTATGATTAATGATTAATGATTAATCATTGTCTATAAAATGTCATAAATAACAGCAAATGCCATCACAAGTCACCAGAGTCGAAAGTCTTAAATGTGCTTGCTTTATCTGACAAGCAGCCAAAACTAAACTATTCCTTTTATAATGATCCATGAACCAAATATATGAATTGAACTGCAACTTTGAGCAGCAAATGTTAGTTATTTGTACTTGATGAATGACAAACGATTAATTATCAAAATTGATTAATTTTCTGTCGATTGACTAATGGTTGCAGCCCTATTGTACACCTTTAACCAGAGAACAGTACCTGAGCCAAAGATATTCCTCAGCTCCTGGAAGCGTTGGCACATATAAAAACAAAGTATGTTAGGAAATGTTTCAATATAAAACAAGAAAATACAAAACAATATGACTATGAAAATTGGCTTACAATGGCATGGCCCCGATTCGTCACATGGTGGGAGTAATTGGATAAAAAAAACTCCATTTTGCAGTTCTGCCAAGAGATGATGAAATGATATCAATTAGTTAACGAAGGCAGTCAGCTAAGTAGCAATGTCTTGACCCCGATTAAATGTACCTGGCAATATAGTTTCCAAGATGTTTCAGTGGGTTGTTCTGCAAAGAGGCATATCAAAATTGTACATTTTAAGACCAGATTTCTTTGCTTTTATTGACAAAGAAAAGAAGAAGAAAAAAAGCAATGGCAGTTTATACGACTCAAGTGGCTGCTAAAAGCCACTAGATGGTAGATAAAGTGTAACAATCATAAAAGCTCAACAATATACACATTTCCATTTTCCATTGTGTTTTCACAAATAAATACATCCTTATTTCCATCTTTTTTTTGTGCCTCAGATCCCATTTTTCAAAGTCTTAACCTCTTCATTAGGGCTCTGGCTCAGGTTTTTAAATATATAAATAACAGTTATTTTTAAATAACAGGATACAGGGCCTCTCCGGGTGAAGAGAACTTTTTCCACTTGTAACAGACATCCTGCAGACTACCATCGTTTCCAAGAAGATAAGACACAATTGTATTGTTCATACAAATGGGCCTGGTTATTGTTTAAGTCATTCATTTATATATACACCACCGAACCATGCCAAACTATAACCACTAGCACTGCCACTCAGGGCCTCCTAATATCTTCTTTGGTATCAATAAAGCAATTTTAAAAAAAGGAAGTCATAGGAATAAATTTTATTCCAAATACGAACCCCCCTGCTTTCTGATACCAGGTCACATTTGGGCAGAATAAAAAATGGATTTGCCGAGGTCAGAAAATCTGTGAACGATGAACCAGGGAATCAGTTGTCCCGTCTCACAGATCCAACAAAACCTCACATGAACTTTAAGAATCGTATATATTTATACACTCCACGGACGTTTGACAAATAGTATTAGCGAAACCAAACCACAGGGTTCACGAAGATTACAACTAGAACACTCTGGCATTTATACTGTGAAGACGAGGATTACAATGTCTGCGGCAGCTACAGAAGATGATGCAGTCCCACCGGATGATGTGGAAGTGTGTGCAAACCAAACACAACAGCTGTTTGCTATAATGAAAGCGAAACGGCACAATCTGTAATCAACGGTTACCGATTAGTGTGGACAGGATTGAAGCTCAGCGAGTCATGTCGGACCGATGTGTACTGGAGACGATATTTAGGATGTGATAATATAGCAACTAACTATGACAAATAAAATTGTGTAATGATTCATAACTTGTTTTTTTTTTATTAATTACTTATTGGTTATTATTTCAATGCAAATACGGACATTTGTCTCCGACGGTGTGTTCATGTTGTACTTTGGGTTCCTCATTACAGCTAATGCAAGATTATTTGCAGGAGGTGTGGCTAGGTAGATGTCAATCAAGCGTGCCACGGACACTCCCACACAGTCCTAAAAACTATGTTTTTTTTTAACAAACATTTCTAATATTTATGAACGTTTATCCATACCAAAATGTTGGTATATGCACAACAAGACACTTAACTTTTACATCATGTATGCATTTTTTTATATTTTTGGACAGGTTGTCTCACCAAGGGGATCCCCGGGCTGTACAGCAGTGATCAAGCTACTCCCATTGCACTCCTTACTGATGGTTTCCAGCGTGTCCAAGGCTGTGAACACAAGGACGCGTGTGTGTGAAACACAAGGACGCGTGTGTAAAACACCATTATCTTGAGGGTCAGGAATGTTGTGTCCTTAAGATACAATTCAGATAACACTCACCCTTTGAATAGGACGCATCCAATGAATTGAACACATCGGGCGTCACGGTCACTTGCTTTAACAGAAAGACAAATCATTTCAAAACTTGTACTGAAGTACTGTACATGCCATTTTTGTCATATGTCAACGTGTGGAAATAAGAGTCCAAGAGAGGATTAAGCTCCTTGGACACTTACAGAATAACACTACGGTGTGTGGGGCGCATTTCATACACAACATCGCTCATTATAACGCTCATACACAACGACGGTACTAGCTTAAAAAGTAGCACAAAGTTGGCATGGGGTCGCAACCAAGGGGATAACCCATGACCCCTCCTTCCTAGAACTCTCAACCCAAAACGCACTTCTAAAAATCTTACACAAGAGTATATAAGAATAGAGTATATCCCGAGAATGTTGGGAGCTTCAGACCGCTGGGGAATAAGAGACCACTCCACATTCAAGGCTGATCATTGACTTTGCATGCGTTTTGCCTTAGACATCTTTCCAGTTTTAATTTTAGTCTTTAACTTGAGAGATGTGTCTGACCATTGGCTCGAGTTAATCTCACATGTTCTTCATGTTATTCTAACTGAATTTCTTCTATCTATACAACACTGCTCTGGGGGCATAGTTAATCAGAGACATCTTTTAATACGCGTGCACCCACACGTGCGAGGGTTAACGCGTGGCAAGAGTGCGACCACCATGCGACCACCGGTACATACATAGTATGGTGATGCGTCTCAAGACACAAGAACGGACCGTTATTGTATTTAGTGTTCGGCTTACTATATTCTACACTTTGAGAGACATGTTCGCTTGACAGACATTTCATACATTTGGTATATGCCTACTTAATATAGGCCTATTGTACATAACTGCTGTATGCATACCTTGATATTATTGTCCGGCCCGCTTCTCTCCTCTGCTTGCTTTGCATAATTATACATCGTCGATTTAAAGGGGCCGCTGTAGTCCGTGTAGCACGGCTTGGATTTTAGAGTCGATGGGTGCCATGCGTTCTGCAAACACACTCAACGTCATTAAAATGCACACGCACAAAACTCCACATTGACTCATTTAGATGTATGGTCAAATCTATACATTGATTCATATGTATGCAATTAGAAAAAAAAATGGCGGAGGGGCAGTAGGGTGTAAGCGAAGTCGACGGCTAAATCGCATTCGACTCCCGGACGAAAAAGGTACTGAGTTCGATCCCCAATGTCCCCAAAAACTACCTGTAGGCATTCCTGAGCAATGACGCCCAACCTGCACCCTAACGGCGACATGCATGCATCCGAATTCAAAAGCAAGTCACTCTGGATAAAAGCCTTCTCCTCCTTCTCCTATAGCAGTAGCAACCATACAGATCCCCAGCGGGTCCACTTACAATGTACCGATAGACATGGTCAAAGCTGATGACATGGCTGACGATGGCGTTCCCGCGCACCGTGATCTGGCAGAGCGTGCACAGGTGGAGCCTCCTCACGCTCTCCCCATCACAGACGCATTCCACCAGGTGCTGGAGACCTGCGGCGAGACCACAACCACGTAAGCCGGTGGACGTTTCGGTGCAATGAAAGACAGCTGTCCATTCTCCTGGCGTACGGGTCACAACCCGACGGTGCAGTGTGTTGGCGTGTTACTGACCGAGGAGTGTATGCTTTCTGCTTGGTTCCTCCACGTAGCTCTGCATGGAGATACTTTTTGGCGCGGCCTCTGAAAATTCAACCCAAGAACGACGGCGTGTTATCCACCGAGTGACAGAATCACCCCGAGGACTTGAGTTGCTGTATCGTAACAAACTACTCATTTTAGTATTAGAACAGCTTGGACTAAGATGTAGCATCCTTCCAAAAGAAGCAAATATATACGTTTTGAAAACATTTTACAAAAATAATTTACCCAATAAAAAGGAAAATAATTCTACATTATCCAATAAAAAAGGACACACATTTATTATGGAATCACCATTTTGTAAGGCCCAGTAGCAAAAAGAAATAAATTAATAAAATAATCGAAAGGAGGATTATAATGAGGAACTGACCCTTGAGCTGCGGGGCAAGCTTGTCATTTTCCTCAAGAGTAGACATCACTGGGAAGGAACATCACCAGGTTAATACAACTCGGTCTCTGGCAGAGGTTGGAAAGCTCGCATTAACAGCATTGATGTACCTGTAGCGTAAGAGAGTCTCCTGATGGCATTGAACAGGTCTTTAGGCAAATCCAGAACCTAGAAAAAGACAGGGGACACTGAATTAAAACCTAGCCATCATGCGTTTAAAATTTTCAAACATCAGCAAAAGCTGAAAGCTAGACCAATGTCAAGTATTTGGAGTGTAAAACAGTTTTACATTTCAATTAGCCGTTCTGGAATGTAAAAGGGTTGTAAAAGGGTTTCGAACCTGTAGCACCCCACTGCCATTCTTCTTCATATCCTCAATGGCGACGGGCCTCAGAACGTTCAACATGTTCATACCCGGAAGCCACGAGAAACTCAGCACATCAGGGTCTGTGTAGTTCTTAAAATACATCACATCTTAAAAGATCACTCCAAGTTCAAGTCTGCACTGTCACGTCTTCACTGCAGCCATCACTTTTGTTCAAAATGATTGGAAATCACAAGAATAAACCACACACGCCCACAACTCACTATAAACCCCTACTACTACTACTACTACTTTTACATCAAACCCCTGAAGTAAAACAAGTAGCAAGCATAAAACACAATACTTAAAACATAATACAACTATGGATATATTAGAAACATCAAACAACTAATGGATCCATTAGAAATGGAAACAAGGATGAGTGAATGTTAACGCTTACATAGTAGTTGATGCAGTGTGCAGAAGAGAAGAGGTGGGTCATTATCTGTCCCTGTGTGCAGATCTCCTCACACAGATGGCACAAGTAGAACAAGATCCTCAGCTCAGAACTAGGACACACGGTCACCATGGACAGGCCTAGGAGAACAGACACTGTAAGACTACTGTTCTGTTCAGATAAAAGGGGTCAGGATCAGACACAGGGGTCAGGCCTCATTGCTCCAGGGTGCCAAAGACATTGCATCCTTTGTGGAAGCGTGTGTCACACCTATTTATATCCTACAACGGCTGCAAATAATCTGTTTCTCAGATAAAAATTGATGAAAATAAAATCGTCTGAACAATGTCCTGAATAATAGCAAATGCCCATCACAAGTTACCAGAGTCCAAAGCGATGTCTGCTTGCTTTATCTGACAAACAGCCAAGAAAAAACGAAATTATTCATTTTATAATGATCCATGAGTATATGACACCCAAACTTTGGCAACATGGGCAAGGCTGTGGTACATCACTTACGAGGTTTATAGCTCTCTCTCTCTCTCACACACACACACACACACACACACACACACACACACACACACACACACACACAGACACACAAACCTAGGGGCCGTGGTTTGGGTCTAGAGGGGTGTGGTCAGGTTTGGAGGAGGGAATCGTCATGTCAACAA
>OMNO01067694.1:0-13670 GCA_900303215.1 Trachyrincus scabrus | reverse complement strand
CCACCAGGGCATCCGTTTTGACCCCGAAAGCCCTCAGACCCTGCGCTTAGAGTTTGCTAAAGCCAACACGAAGATGGCCAAGAATAAGCTGATGGCCACACCGAACCCCACAAATATCCACCCCGCTCTAGGAGCTCACTTCATTGCACGGGACCCATGTAAGTGTTGCGGCTGCACCGCTATAGGCTCTCTCTCTCTCACTCTCTCTCTCTCTCTCTCTCTCTCTCATGCACTCTCACCTCGGCGTGTCCCGACCTCTCTAGCTCGCCTTACCGCTCCTTTACTGATGGGTTTTGTGTAGACGTTCAGGAACAACTTTAAAACTAACCCACCCTCCACACGCATGCCCCTCCTCCCAGACTGTGTAGACAGAAGTAACAAGTTTTTTATCCGGGACGGTTTAGCCAGCAGTCGCTTTCCTGCCTTTGTCTTAATTCACCTGGAAGAGATGCTTGGGGCGCCTCGACACACTTGTGTTGGAAGTGTTTTTCTCTGCACATGGTGGCTGTTTGTGCTTCAGGTGTCTGTAGCAAGGAATGCAATCAGGGGTAGCTAGTGGTAGCTTTTCCGCCCGTCTGGAAGCCAGTTTTCCATACTTGGATTGAAGCGCCAGCGTTAGTTGTTATTCCGTCCTAGATGTGCCCTACACACTACATCTTGACATGGCTTGTGTGCTTCAAAGTCCACGCCTCTTCTCCCCACCATCCTCATCTTCGCACTGTCTGAGCAGATGACCTGACGGGAGCGGCACTGATCCCGGCGTCGCCGGACGCCTGGGCCCCCTACCCCCTGTACACCACGGAGCTGACCCCTGGCCTCCCGCACGGTGCCTTCACCTACCCGGCCGCAGCCGCCGCCGCAGCTGCCCTCCACGCCCAGGTGAGGGATGTGTGTGCGTGCGTGCGTGTGTGTGCTCCATCTCCATATGCACTGTATTCAGCACTCGCATTACTAAACACAACACTTTATTAGTACTTTGGTCACAACCAGGAAGATCCTAAAACGTATGAGGTACAGTCTTGTATCTAACTAGACAACATTATCATCATACTCGTATCTAATTATACCACAGCATTGTGGAACACTTCTGATTGGTCAACAACGTTCCAAGGGATTATTTTACAACAACAGGACACCTCTGCCTTGTAACAGTTCCCATTATTGGAAACAATGTACTTAATGTAACCTCGGCCGCATCCCCACCACCGTACATTATTTAATAACGGGACACCCGGTCGTTCCTTACTTGGACTACATGGTACAATTGATCATAAAATGGTTTCATGATGGAGGAATTTATATATTTTGTAGCAAATCATGAACGTCAGTGGATATATTTTGTGGCAAATACCATCTGCCAAACTCCAGTGTTAAAATGATATGTAATAGGGGTGGGCAGGACTGAATGCATTCTTTCCGTTGTGGGCTAATTGCTATCTAAATGCAGTGGTAGCATTGCAGTGTGCTGCAAGGCTCTGTAACAATAGCAATGGAAAATATTTGTCCTATTGGGTCATTTAAAGTTCATTGCTGAGCTAACTTCCTGCAATATGCAGGGGAGTGCGACACTAAACAGTAGGCGGTGGCAGCAGCTATTGCTGAGCCTGCTTTGAGATGAGGGGCTGAGGAATGCAAGGTATTCGCTAAGAGAAATTGGTGAGCCATGATGGCCTTCTCTGTAGGTGCCAACCTGCTGTCTGTGTAGCTGGGGCTGGGGGTGTAATTTGAATGTGGTGAATGATCCCTAGGATACTCTGGATTGGGCCCTCTGTTTCCTATAGAAGGAACTCTGTATTGTATTCTGCTGTGTAGTCCTAACTTGCTCGGGAGCCTGTAAGGTGTTCTTGGCCGTTTGCCTCGCAACTGTCTTGACCTCGAAATAAATCTCAGGCTTCTCCAGTTAATTGGTAACCGGTAAATCTACAGAGCACACTGTGTTTACTCAGTATGGAGAAGGTATAGGTATACAAACATTGATGCTGTGGAAATGTTTAACAGGGGGTCAACTAATTTCCATGGTTAATTACTCCAGGACTGTAGTGCTCATCCGCCAGCTATGTGACCCATATTCCCATGGCTTTCATTTGTTCTTAAAGGGGAACTTTGCCGCTTTTCAACCGGCTTTGTATCACTTCAATGCGGGTAGTGTATGCAAATTAACGTTTACCATTCCTCCATGTTGCCTGCACCCACATCTCCCCGCTGCTTTTGTCCGCCGGATTATGATAGGAATAGTACGATTTTGCATCGTACTGTGCCCCAGAGACACAGAGCATCGGCAGCATCTTCAGGCATTTTTCCCACTATATCCCTACTGCGTATAGATAGATACGGTTGAAAAGATCTTGGATCAGTTGTACTGAAACGAGGAATCAAGTACATTCAGGAATAATGGAATTTTGAGTCATAATATTGCGTAACTTTTATTTCAATGCAATCATGTCACTTGAATAAAATGCACCAAGTTGGGGTTTGGATGTGATAAACTGTTATGCAGCGAGTATGAAGGCGGTCTTTGTTTGCTCATGAATGCTTTGTGTCTGTAGATGCGCTGGTACCCTACACCCTCAGAGACCTCCCAGCCTGGATGGAAGTCCCGGCAGTTTTGTTAAGATATTAAGTGAGTAGCATTTGTCTTAAAAGCTTTTTGTGTTTGCCTGTTGTGATCTACAAAAAAGGCTTGCGTGTATAAACGAGAAGACATTTTGAAGATTGGCTAATTTTCAAGTGTGAATGTTGTTGACAATGCTAACTATTTTTGTGCCGTTTCTCCCCCCTCCCAGGCTTCTGGAAACCCCACATGCATCCAGCTGACGGGAGGTTTGCCGAGCGCTTCATTAATTTAATCAGGTTTATTTAATGGACAAATGTGCATTAGAAACATACAGTATTTATAATTCCTCTCAATGTCTTTGGGACATTCGGGTAGAAACCATCTTGCTGTCAACATTCTAAGCTTATGATTCCTCTCGGGAACTAAAGCGTTACCTTATTAGCACCTAACGGAAAAAAGAAGAAAAAAAAAATGCTAGGCAAGTCAACTCACTAAGGAAATTGACATGTTGAAGTTGCCCTTTGTAAGCTAGTGCTTCCATGGGTCATCGTGGCACGGGGGAGGTTTAGAAGAGTAAAGTCATTGCATGTTAGTCTTTTTGGCATGAACGTGGAACACAGATTCTGTGGATCCTAATATTAGTGTTTGTGTTGCCTCTTTATCTTGGCCTAGACAATCGTTTAGTTTTTTTCCCCTGTAGGACCCTGGTCTTGCCTCTGTGAAAGCTAGGCTGTTGTGTAAATGGCTTATCTCGCATGGACCCTGTGAATGCATCCCTTTCTGACAGCCTTGTCATATAAATGTCTATTATTTGAGCAAAGAAAGGACAAAATTGTACTTTTTTGTGTGATGTATATTTATGCATTTTTTTTGTGCAACTAAAAAATTGAATCTGTCTAAGTTGGTCGTTTAGATGTTTTTGGTGTTATTTTTGATCCTATAATCCTGTTGAAGTAGTTTAAAAAGTGCAATTGTATTTGTTTAAAGGGGAAATGGGTGTGTGTGTGTCAAAAATGAAGTGTTCTGATGGTGGCTTGTGCCACCCTGACTGCTACAATGAGATTGCTGTAAAATGCTTTTCTTTCAGAATGTGAAACTGGACAACAAACGAAAAAGGCTTGGTTTATTTGAGGGAGGGATGGCCATATGGAAATGCAGGATTCGAGTGATGAAGGAATTTAAGTTTGTGGTTTAGAACTTTTGTCTTGGTATCTGCTGTGCATAAGATGTAAAAAAAAAAGTACCCATCTTATGAATAAAACAAGCAAGTGAATGCATTTCTCGTGTTTCTTCATTGATGCTGGTTTTTCCTGCACGCTCATTACACCCAACACAATTCTGGAAGGGAATGTCAACATCAATAATTTAGGTCTTTAATTTGAAATCCACAATTACTATGTGTATGGCTGACTTTGGATTTACATTGGGAGCAACAGACCTCACACTGCGACCTCAATGCTGCTCTGCTCAACCAAGCGTGACCTCTAGGGAGTAGTTTAATGGTCGTTCACAACGGGACCAGCTGTTTATCTTGAGTGGCATGACAAGTTAACGGTACATGGGGTCCAGTGAATATATGTAATCTCATTTCTTTCTTTTTTTTATATAAAGGGAACATGATAAAGTATTTAACCTTAATGGGTACAAGTAGCTTATGATGAGTTGACTCTTTAATTGTCCCCCTTTTTGAGGCGGTTTCCAGAAGCTCATTATTTGAGCTAAAGTTAAAAATAAACCTACCTGCACTCAACTAGGCATAATGATCTTGTGTTCATTCAGTAACGGAGGGGTTGTGGAATCAACTAGAGTGGCTACTTGGTGGCCTAATGAGTTGGAGCTAATTGTTACAATGTTGCACTCTAAGCACATCAAATTTTAAAATGTTAATTTGATACAATTAAGGACATTTAAAATGATTGTAGTATGAACATTCCAGGTCAAAGTAATTGTAGATTAAGTGATTAAAAATTTATGCTCAGGATTTATTAGTATTTATCATTCTTATAAAGTGAAACCTTGTTTATTAATTCCAATCTAAGAAAGCAAGAAAAAGATCTACAAACAGCCATGTGTCCTTTACGGGAAGTTGGACCACATAAAAACATGTTTCAGAAATGGGTCACAGAAAACTTGAATTGACAGGAAATCAATATGCAGAGGAGGAAGATATGGATTTAGAAGGCAGAACGCTCCTGACGTTTTGAAGCAGGTAATATCACATGTGTGTAAATTCTCTTGAATGTCAATCCTCAATTTCTCTGGAGATTGCAGAAAGGTCTGCCTGTAACAATAAGGTTGTGTCGCATACCAAATGTATTGTGTGCATTTTAGTTTCAACATAGTTGTGATCTGCTCAGTGTGTAGTGTATGTCACATTGTTGGGTTTATTTCATTTCCCTACTTTATTTCAATTAAAGGGTTGTTCTATTAAAAATGTGATACTTATAAGCATAATGTTACAGTAACAGTTAGAGTAAGACCCATTGTTGTCGACTACCTTTGACCTTTCACAAGAGCACCCACTGGCACTGCACAAAAATATACTGTAAAAATGGGGTCAATAAAGACAACAGATAGCCATGAAGTGGAGCCTGTATTTGTAGGGCGTTGTTGCCATCTAGAGGCCTGGTTGTCACAAGACAACCCGAGACATGTACCATCTGTACATCTGGAGGGCTGGGATGCTGGGTGCGCTCACAATGCATCCTCACTAGGACGGCTGGACTGATGTGATGTATATAATGTGTATATAAGTATTAATCGCTATAATTATCGATCGTTGTTTCTGTGTAAAAGAGCAAATAACGCACATTTCCATCACGGTGGAAATGGTAATTAAAAAAATACAGTTAAGTTAGAAAATATCAAAATAGAGTCCGGTTATCGACAATAATGATCAGTGTGCGAGGCACGCGCACACGTCGCGCGTTCAATGTCGTGATCGTCATGAATAATATAGTCACATATAGGCCTAGTCATCCTTAAATATATACTCTTTAAAATAATAATAATAATAATAATAATAATAATACAATATATATATATTGTATACATTTATATAGCGTTAGATCCACATCAGTGACAAAAGTCGCAAATTATTTGAAGCCTATCGTGGTACAACAATCATGAAAGAAAGAAACTCCTAAGAAGACCATTGGCTTTTGATGTAAAGTGCACGTGAGGACTCCCCCGTGCTCCGCCGACGCGGCTGCCCCCTACCTCTTGCCATTCGTCTAGCACACGTTCACCAAATGTTGCCTAATTAGCTGGCAGACAAACTTCATAAATATGTGTTCTTTCACACGCCAGTGGTTATGCTTGTCACGTATCGAATAGGCTAACAATATCATGGCGTTTTCCCTGGTGAGTTTTACCCAGCACACTTTTGTTTCGTGGGGTGGACATTTCCTTGAACTAGCCTTTGCTTTCAAATAGGTTTTCAGGTCTGTTCATATCTGAGGTCGCCTGAAATATAGTTTTGGGGGAGAAACGTCGTGCTCCATAAAACAAAGAAAAAACGGCCAACTTTGTAAATTGTATGCTGCACTTTGTGTGTTAATATTCGTGAGAAAATACTGGTTTCTCATGAATTTGCCTTTCACCCCCCCGCCCCCCAAGAGAGACGATCCTCGAGCTCATGAACGTTGGGACCCGGAGTCTCCGGCCCTGTCCACCTGCAGCAATGCAGATATCTTCCGCCGAATGAACACCATGCTGGGCAACGCTCTAGACTTCACCGGCGTGTGCACCACGCCGAACACCAAGGGGAAGCGAGACCTCCAGTGTGGTAAAGTGGTTTCTGGTGCAGGACGCTGCGTTTGATGCTCGTTAGGTTTGCTCGCGAGACAAAATGGGGTTAAAGGTGTGAAGGGGAAACTGACTTGATGCTGTCTTTGTCCCCCGGCTCAAATGCCAACCGCTGATTCATACCGCATAGCTTAGTCTGCCATGTTGCAGCATTGTAAGCATTTATTTATTTTAGGAAACCTATGCCAAGAATATAGGCCTTGCAGGCCGATGTCCATTTAAAGTCAAGTGTTTAAACATTATACATGTTCCAAATGCTAGACCTTTTCCAATAATCTAAAAAGTGTATTTGTGTTTCAATTGTTGTTGAAATCCTACAGTTTGAAAAGGTTATAGATGTAAATGTGACCCCTTTGGCTGCCTGACGCAAAAGCTGGCCAGCAGACTTTGCACAATGTCCTATAACTCATTGTCCTCATTAAAACTAAACTTTAACACAATGCAGAGTCAGTCTGGCAGTGTAATCCCAATTTGAACCACACTAGTTTTATTTTTGTATTTTTGGGCTGTCCTACCTCACCCAGTCCCTGTGGCCTTGTGGGACATGCTGAATCAGGGCTGTAGCTAGCAGCTGGAAGCTGTCCAGGCTCGGAGAGGGATGGGAGGAGCTGGTGGTGCAAATCTCTCCCAGCACCCAACATCTGATCAGTCAGCTGCTCCTGTGAGGCTCTGTCTGTTTCATTTGCCCTTCGTAGCAAATATCTGCTTTTTAAAAATTGAACGTGTGGAATTGTCAGTTGGCCAGTGTTTGTGTAAAAAAAAAAAAAAAAAAAAAGTACCCAGTCTTAACAATAACCTTTTTTTTAATCTGTCTGCTGAGTCATTGCTGTATAGCCATCCACTAAGCTACGCTAGCTCGGCCCAGCTGCCCCCACCCACTCGTATGCTTTTTTTTTTTTGCCAGCTCACTCAGGAAGCGAGGCTAGACAAACTGTAGGAGGCAGCAGCCACCATGGCAGCAGCAGCGGTCTACTGCTGACTCCCGAGATGGGCTGTGCTCGACCAGCGAGTCAGTGCTCCCACCAGCCAGAAGAAACGACAGACGGAAATTTTTCATTAGTTAGGAGAGGAAATTGGGGAGGTGTGTGTATGGGTGGGAGGCTGATGTCATTAGCAGGGGGGGTGTGAGTGCATCAGCAGCCCTGTCACATGCTGCTAGGTGGGTCAGTGATTCAGACGGAGATGCCGGTCAGTCTCTCCAGGCACAGAGGCAGCAGGTTGGCTTCACCAGCCGGGGGAAGAGGAGTGCTCTTCAGTGATCCCAGCGGGACATCGTTTAACACGGGAACTGGGAGAACGCAGCCTAACGGACGCGGCCCTCTTGACATTTGAATGTAGAGTAGAACGGCGTGCTGCTCAATGTCTTAACACTTGTTTCTCGCTGTGTTTATCTCTGAACTGAACCTCAGACGGGAAGGACAGAGAGCTGGCTGCAGTGGGCAGCAGGATGCTATTCCCCAACTGTGGTGGTGGCGGTGGTGGCATGCCGCTCTCCCAGGACATGTCCTCGGCATCAAGGGGCCTTCCGGATGTCTCCGACCTGGGTCTGGGGCTCCAATCTCTCAGCCTGTCCAGCTGGGACCGCCCCTGGAGCAGCCAGGAGACCGACGCGCACACAACCGCTTCTTCCCAGGCCCACAGCAGCTCACCCTCTGGCAAGTACCACAACTTTACAGTAACTATTGATTTGTTGTCATGTTCCATAGATGCCAGGATAGGCTTTTGGTTGAGGTAGGCATACACTAAAGTGTATTTTGTGGGAATGTAACATTTCTGTGCCGCCATTGTAAAAGGCTTGCTCAGAAGCTGCCTTTGTGATTGGTCTCGGTGGTATCGGATGTTGCCAGCAGTATTTGAAGTATGTGACTGTTGGCTGTTGTCCTCGTGTCAGTCTGTGAGAACTGGCACTAGCGTCGCTGGGGAGGATGATGTGGCAGTTTTGCTCTGCTGCATCTTTGGCTGTGTAGCAGGCTTGGGTAAACATAGCAACAGGCTAACTGAGTGGTTGTATCATAACTGGCCCTGTCTAGCGATGGACATAAGATTCTCAACTGCCAAGGTTACTTGCTGATACATTACTCGCAGTGATCAAAGTGAAAACTGTCTAAATATTCAGCTGCACCACCTGTCGATCAGCATGTGTGTGGCACAGCATTTAAATTGAAATGTGTTTTTAGGCTTCTATCGTACTCTCCCACTAGCATCATCTGCTGTATTAATTAGGTGTGCCTTGTTGTTGAACTTCTGTGGTTGTTTTAAATGCTGAATTAACCTATTCAGTGTAATATAGCCACCTTGTGTGCCTTGCTTTACTAGATTAGAACATCTGTCTTTATTCTAACCTGTGCTTTTGTCTTTAAGGCAAATGCCAGCACTTTTAATAGCTACTCTGCACCATTGTTGCCCTGACCTATTTTGTGGGGCTATGGTTGTATCACGGTTTGCCCGTAAAACCAGACTATTCATTGAGAGCAATCTAAACTGGGCCTGCTAAGTGGGCCAGCACATTTAATGCTGCCATCAGCTGAATACTGCTCCGGTGCCCCATGGCCGGTACCATAGCAGGTCTTTGAGGACACATTTACCGTGGCTGCCAGATGACCCAGCCATCACAAGTCTGCTTCAAAGTGTTTCATACTCAAGGCATTGTTTAAAATGTTGGATTGGTAGCATGTTTAGATTTGAGGCTGTATTGTTTACATTGTTTGGTTGGTCACTGACCAAATGTGGTTGGTAACGTTTGTTTAGAATTTTAGTTATCAATTCACGGCTCGTGATTTGTATAGTTTCTAAAACAAACATTGGCTCTCGAAATGGTAATTTGAGATTGGTTCAGTGTATTGGGGGAATTTGTGTAGCAAATGCTTGCGCAGCTAAAATTGCCTAGGCTAACTCTGCAGTCCTATTTCTGAGGGAAGCGGCGGGGATTTTGGTAGGAGTCATTGTTATTCCGGTCTCTAAATGCTTTGTCATTGTCCTCTCTCCAGTGCTGGGCTTGCTCAACAGTCCCCTAGGTAACATCCTGGGTAAGCCCCCGGGTTACCATCCCAGTGAGGCCATGGGCACGCCTGCCGACTTCCTGGACAAGTTCCCTGGCATGGCCCGCATAGCCAGTCGCCTGGACGCCCGGTCCTTCCTGGACTCTCGTTCGAGCAGCCCTGCGGACTCGGAGACCAGTGGTTTCAGCTCTGGCTCGGACCACATCTATGACCTGCTGGTATGGCCTGCTCTTGTTCTCCTGTATTTTCTAATGGTTTCCCCTTCGGCATATTCGTTCTGTAACTATTTATGCTTGGAGGATGTCGTACCAATCTGTCCATTTTGCCCGTACAATAACAAACATTTTTGCATTGGAAATGGGAACCCAAGGACTTGACGCACATCCACATGTTTATGTTGAGACGTGCTTGAGAATGATGTCCACGCTGAGGCTCTCTCCTCCCCTGCCTTACCTCATGTCCTCGTGTCCCCACAGTCCATGCTGAGGCTCTCTCCTCCCCTGCCTTACCTCATGTCCTCGTGTCCCCACAGTCCACGCTGAGGATCTCTCCTCCCCTGCCTTACCTCATGTCCTCGTGTCCCCACAGTCCACGCTGAGGATCTCTCCTCCCCTGCCTTACCTCATGTCCAGCATGCAGAAGGACCCGCTGCGTGGCGGCGGCGGCTCTCGCCTTGACCACCAGGACAGCTGCTCTCCTCTGACTCCGCCCCCCAGCGCCAGCCCGGCCTCAGCCTTGTCGCGCCGCTGGCCCACCAGCTCCCTCTGGCCCGGCCCGGACCTGCTGGACCAGCCGGACGAGACCTTCAGCATCGAGAGGGAGGCTCGCCTGCACAGACAGGCTGCTGGTAAACTGGCCCAGCCATACAAATGAACCGCATTGAAAGCCAAACAAAATGGGTGCAACAGGGTATCACTTACCATGCAGAAGTTGCACCATGGGGAAGTAATGTCGCCGAGCACAATTTAGGCCAGAAAGTCATTAACCGTAGATTGTCGCTGAAGTGCTGGTGTTTCTTTTGTTAGAGGCACTTCTTTGTGCTCTTGAATGTCTACTTTGTTTTTAAGAAGGGTCTTGTCTTGTCAGCTGTGAATGAGGCCACGTTCACCTGGAGCGGACAGCTGCCTCCCAGGAACAACAAGAACCCACTGTTCTCCTGCAAGGTCTTCCTCGGAGGAGTGCCCTGGGACATCACTGAAGGTACAGAACATGCTATTTATTCTATTCATAATGGAACATAAGAATTGACTTAATGTACTAAATTATACATTCAGTGAAATCTATTGCCGTGTTAACTTTGTTGTTTCGGTAATATTTATGTCTAGAATTAACTTTGCTATGGCGACCAAACTGATTACATGGTGATTTCAAACTGATTACAAGCTCACTGAACACGCCAATTTGATTAGTTTAATTTGCCTATGCTTCATCATTGGCAACATTCATGCCCCAGCTAAGGCCTACATTTAGATTTTAAATTAATCGATAATTCAAATGGTAGTTCCAGATTTGATTTGTCAAATGGATTGCATGAATCAATTTGCATTCCACCCTTCCGTCCACATCAGTCTGTAAACGTAACAGCTACTTGACTCCGGAAGTTATGACGGTTCATTTCTTGCATTTATTATTATTATTATTATTATTATTCAAATGCTCTCAACTAGTTTATTAAAGCACACTGTCCGTCCGTCCCCCCCCTCCTTCTCTCTCTCTATCAGCTGGCTTGATCAACACATTCAGTGGCTACGGCCCTCTGAGTGTGGAGTGGCCGGGTAAGGATGGCAAGCACCCTCGCTGCCCTCCTAAAGGTAATATGCCCAAAGGTAACAGCAGGCTGGTAGGCTATGTTTTTTACTTCCTGGTTCAGAGGTGGCACCATGGTGAGCACACTGCATGCTGATGGTTTAAAGGTAAAAGGTGAAGAGTCTGAACTTGAGCCCCGCCCACCAATGGAATAGGATGCCGTCATTGGTATTAGACGTGGATGTAACGCCTTGCTGTGTGTGTATGTGGCACACTAGAATACCACTGGAGGCATACACAAATGGATTAATCTGTGCTGTTTAATATCTTTCAAATTTTTTTTTTGGGCCAAATTGCATCCAATTACCGTTCACTTTTTTTTTATTGCGATCATCATATCTGCTGATTGCTTTTGGACCTTAGTACTCCTGCTGTCCTTGGCAGGTTACGTTTACCTGGTGTTTGAGAATGAGAAGTCTGTGAGGGCCCTTCTCCAGGCCTGCACCCAGGACCTGCTCCAGCCAGAGGACAACGGGGAGTACTACTTCAAGATGTCTAGCCGCAGGATGCGGTGCAAGGATGTGAGTTAGCGGCTATTTTAAAATTATAAAATGCATATGCAATGCTTTTGTGTCTACCTGTTTGGTTGTCTGTGTGTAACCCATGGTTGTCTACCTGGTTGGTTGTCTGTGTGTAACCCATGTGTGTGTCTACCTGTTTGGTTGTCCGTGTGTGTGTCTACCTGTTTGGTTGTCTGTGTGTAACCATGTGTGTGTGTCTACCTGTTTGGTTGTCTGTGTGTAACCCATGTGTGTGTGTCTACCTGTTTGGTTGTCTGTGTGTAACCCATGGTTGTGTCTACCTGGTTGTCTGTGTAACCATGTGTGGTTGTGTCTACCTACCTGTTTGGTTGTCTGTGTGTAACCCATGGTTGTGTCTACCTGGTTGGTTGTATGTGTGTAACCCATGTGTGGTTGTGTCTACCTACCTGGTTGGTTGTATGTGTAACCCATGTGTGGTTGTGTCTACCTACCTGGTTGGTTGTCTGTGTGTAACCCATGTGTGTTTATGTCTACCTGTCTTTCTTCTGGTGCTCCAGGTACAAGTGATCCCCTGGGTGATCTCTGACAGCAACTACGTGCGCTGCCCCTCCCAGCGTTTGGACCCCAGCAAGACGGTGTTTGTGGGTGCGCTGCACGGCATGCTGAACGCCGAGGCCCTCGCCAGCATCATGAACGACCTGTTCGCAGGAGTCATGTATGCTGGCATCGACACGGACAAGCATAAGTACCCCATAGGTAATGACACACACACACACACACACACACACACACACACACACACACACACTCATCTTCAGCCTGCAATACAATGAAACTCTGTCAGCCAAACTATCTTTTGGTGTTTGCCGGTTGCTACTTTAATTGTCTATATCTTTATGGCTAGCCTAATGTGTGGAAGTAATTTCTAATTCTGGTCAAAGTCTAATTTCTTTCTACCCACAACTCTGGACAGGCTCTGGCCGCGTCACCTTCAACAACCAACGCAGTTATCTCAAGGCTGTATGCGCTGCATTTGTGGAAATAAAAACGCCCAAATTCACCAAGAAGGTAAGCCAGAACCTTTTGAATGTGTCGTTCAGGGATGTAATGTGACCACCGGTAAGCTTTATTGTCCCTCGTTGCTGCCCGCGTGTCCCGTCCAGGTCCAGATCGACCCCTACCTGGAAGACTCCATGTGTCAGGTGTGCAGTCGCCAGGCCGGTCCCTTCTTCTGCAGAGACCAGGTGAGCAAGCGACGTAAACATGATCATGGGTAACGTTGCATTTTGATGTACATTATAATGCATGTGCTACCGTTATCCACCATGGCACAGATAGTAGACTAAACCAGTGGAGGCAAGTTACTCACTACCTGTGCATAAAAGTAGCAGACCCATAATTAATGTTACGAGTGACACTTGTGTTTGTCCCATGGCGACACGGCTGTGAATAGTCTATTGCATGAGATTGAAATATTGCACAGCCTTTATGCGTGTGCTTGTGTGCGCACAGGCCTGCTTCAAGTACTACTGCCGCACCTGCTGGCACTGGCAGCACTCCATGGACATCCTGAGCAACCACCGGCCCCTCATGCGGAACCAGAAGAACAGGGACTCTAGCTAGATGCCTGTCCCAGCAGCACAGGAGAGGGCCAGAGTAGCGGCCCCTCACCAGGGGTGAGGCCGCCCGCCGAGCAGAGCACGAGTGCCAGACACCCTTCACGCTGTGAGGGCACCACGGCACTCCCACCAGGCACTGGGGAAAACACTGGAGATGTTCACTATTGCACTTGCTACATTTTTGCTGTTTACTTGTTCACAGTGGCACTATGCACAGTGACCTTCACTCTTATGCAGTTTCCCAGACTTGTGGCCAGGCAGAAAATGGGAACCAGCCCAGGGTTCAGAAGATTAAATGCCTTTTTTTCTTTTTCCTTTTTATTTTTCCTTTACATGTGTTGCATATTGAAGTCTCATTGCCATCCATTGGCAGATGCCATACAGTGCCTTTAACTTTTTTTTC